>KN485253.1:0-41472 GCA_000787095.1 Periophthalmodon schlosseri | reverse complement strand
TTTTCCCTTTTAGATTTCTATGTTCTCTATCTCTTTGCTGCCCTCAAGTGTTCAAAATGCACCACTGCATGCACTGTACTGGTGACGATAGTTCATGTTTAAAAACCAAATAAGAATCAAATTAATTTACATACAGTTGCGAAGTCAACAAAGCACACTTTCATTTGTGTGCAATTTGATGTATTCTATAGATAAGGCCTATATGCACATACACAATAATACTCTCTATGTCACACACACACACACACACACACACACACACACACACACGCACACAAACACACACACACACACACACACATACACAGACACAGACAATTCACTCCATATTTTTTAAGAGAGAAATAACTAGAAAAATCCAACTAACTTCCCCAACCCAGCCTTAGATTCTTATGGTTTTCAATTACTCCAATGTACCGCTAGAGGGAGCCAGCACGCCATGAGAGGAGCATACGTTGACCACCCCATTCGCTCTTATAACCATTCCAGCTGCATTTCCTTCATTTTCTGTTACATTCACACTGGAGCTATTCAAATACATCCTTGAATCAAAAGCAATAATTATATTTTTGTCCCCGCTGTCTAACTCAAATTGCGTGTTGTTTGTTAAGCCGGTGGTGACGGATCAGCTCCATGTGATGAGAGGAGCAGGGCTGATAGAGATAGTGTGTCTGAGTTTGTGTGGTGGAAACTCTCGTGGAAACTCGTAATGCTGCTATAAATACTCTGGTCAGCCCTGTTGCCAGTACTCTGCTGAGCCAATTTGGATCTGGTGTCTCACGGCAATAGATTTTCAACTCATTTCAATTCGACTTTTATTGCTCCTTTCTGTTCATGTAAAATCATTCAAATGTGACCATCAAAGAAAACATGTCAAGTCTACATAGAAAACTACTCATGGTCCGGGAATCAAACCTGTGACTTTTTTGCTGTGTGGTGAGAACTTGCCAAAACACTTATTGTGTAACTTTCTGGTGTCTGTCTGCCAAGTGTTCACTGAGATAGCGTTTCTTTGCCTGGGATGTTTCACAGTATGGCATTAAATCTATCTAGCATTTATTCATATACGGGGTAGTGGTGGAAGAAGTACTCCGTTTTGTTACTTAAGTAAACTATAGATACCGGAGCAAAAAAAAATACTCAAGCAAAAGTATCACATGAAAAAAATCTACTTAAGTAAAAGCATTAAAGTACCCGCTTAAAAATGTATTTAAAGAGTAAAAAGTAAAAGTATTTCACGCAGATTTTGAGGTCTTATAAGGCTTCAAATGTAGTGATTTTGACAACAATTTGTGCTGAATTTTGTTAAGCAGAAACAACTGAGTCAATAGCTTTTTAAAGCTGTTTTTATTTGTATATTTTTGTTTGCTCAAACAATGAACATGTTAAAAATAAACCCAGAATTTTGAGCAGGTCTCAAACTATAATAAAAAATACTTCTACTTTCAGTCCTGCTCAAAAATGTAGTGGAGTAGAAGTAAAAAGTATCCACTTAAAACTGTACTCAAGTAAAGTACAGATACCTAAATACCTATTTGTACTTAAGTATAGTACTTTACTACTCTTACTTTGTTACGTTCCACCACTGTACAGGTGATACCCTCTCCACAGATCCAACCTGTAACTAGCTGGATAGAAAGTTTCACTCAGGTATTGATTTTGGTGAGTCGTTTATTTTACTTACACTGTTATTTTGTTTTAATAGCACTTATTATACTGTATCCGATATACTGCACCGTTTAGGATAATTAAAAATTCAATAAATAATTTTGCAGTCAAGAAATATCGCAAAGAAAATCTGGATGACTGGGTGATGACACAGACAGTCAAGAAATACACATATAATTCAAGTAGGCCAGTATTTTAAAAGCAGCAGCCATAATACTATTACATACATGGTGATTAAAAAGCATTAAGTAGCAATATTGCATAAATAATTATCAATTATCGCTTTATACTTGATCTTTTTAGAAGTCACTCTCGTCCACATGTCCTGGTTTACCTTGGAGCACCTGTTGCTGTCTCAGGGCAGCTGCTGACCTTGTGATTCATACACACACACACACACACACACACACACACGCACAACACACACCAAGGCACGCACGTTATGTTTCCATGCTTTTTGGGGACATTACACTGACTCACATTTATTTCCTGGAGACGGACCATAACATTAATTTTAATCTAGATCGAGATACAGTCATGTCTGTTCGTCAATGCTTTTAACTGAGAACTACTGCCAATGCTCTGTTAGTAAAAGCTGCTGGTTTGGTGCAGAGTTCAGAGTTTTAAGGAATAAATGTGAGTTTTTTGTGTTAAGTGTTACTAATTAAATCTCAGTACTCAGCATTTGTATGAAGTCAAAATAAAATAAAATAAAATAAAAACTGATAAAAAGAGGGAAAAGTAATGTCCAACTTTACATTAACATAATTACTATAGTAAGTTGGAAAGTTACCTTAAAGGGCCCATATTACGCTTTTTTCTTATCTCTATTATAATGTTGTTTCCTCATCACAAACAGACCTGGAGTTGTGTTTTATTTCATTCAAACATGTTTAACAACAGACCCTGTTTTATTTCATTCAAACATGTTTAACACACAGACCCTGCATATTTAGGCTGAATTCTTCTCTCAAACTGAAAACACTCAGTTCCACCTTGTGATGTCATGTGGCAATACAGGAAGTGCTCCACTGTGTTTTTAAATTCCATACACCTTCACTAGAATCATTTGAATGATTTCAGCTCTAGAATTGTCAAGCTCTACTGAACTAAAGGTAAAAATGTAGCTGTTAACTTGAAAACTACCGCTTCATAACATCACAACATGGAACAGAGCATTTTGAGCTTTGGAGATGTAGACAGACTAATAATAAAGGGTTACTCAAACATGTGTGAATGAAACAAAACACAACTCCGAGCATGTTTTTTATAAGCAAACAACATTATAACATTATTTAAAGCTCACAAGAGTCAATTTTGTGTAATATAGCACCTTTAACCCTAACCTTAACCATAACCTTCACCTAAATTAACCCATATCTTTACCTGTAAAGTGACCAGGTGTTCAGATTTTGGTGCCAACAGTGTGATGAATACCCGCCCACACACAAACGCATGCATTATATGATAACACAGGCACAAGTCGGGGCTTGTCACATGTTTTGGGAACAGTCAAATCTCTCATACGAACTTCCTCACCTCTGCAGGAAAAAATATTCACAGACATTTGTAGCTTGTAACTGGAGTAGTAATGTTCATAAACGTATAAAAGTACATTGTGTTTTGTAAGCATTACTACATGCTCAGTGCGAGTAGAGGTGGGGACCGAGTTTGGGTCCCCAAAGATTCTCAGGGGTTCTAAAATAGAAGTCCATAGACTGCATGAATTATAATGAAGGGATGGCATGCTTTTAATCATGAAACAATTTTTTCCTTTTCCTTGTAAGACAGTAGACAGACAGTAGATTGTAAGGTAGGAGAAGGACGTTGGGTTGCCAGCTTAACCACTGCTAAAATAGTGGTTGCTGGGAGAAAAAAATTGGGATCCACTGCATTATGCTAATCTTTCGGCTCACTGCTGACAGAAATCTTGGCTCAATACCGTAGACTGTATATAAATGGACATAGCTAACTTGCTAGCTGCCTCGCTCCAAATAGGAAGTGAGCATGAGAGCGCTTCCGGCTCCATCAACTCTGGCTCCAATTTACTTTCTATTGTTCTATTGTAAACTGTTGCCCCTCGCTCCGTAACTGCTGCTGTCAGGTTCGCCATTTTGGTCTTAAAATGTTCATATTAACCCGCTGTATATGATCTTGGTATTTCTATTTCGCCATTGTGTCCGTAAATCAAGATATGAACATTAATAATAGACAAATCAGGTGCCTTCTTTTCCCGAGGTCACTCCTGATAGCGTTAGCAACAGGTTTAATTGACAGCGTTACGCCCACTCTGTGCTAAACCAGCGGTGCAGGCGGGAAGTGGCGTTACCTTCAACAGCCTTGCTCCAGATTGGCTCTTTGGTTGCTATGATACTTGAGCCGAACGCTATGGGTGACGTCACGCTCCCTTTGTCCACTTCTTTATACAGTCTATGGGCAATACTGGAAGCACCGCCCTCTAAAGACCAACAGTCGCAGTAATAAAGACTTATATATATTTTTTCAGATGTATTAGACGACACTTCTTTTGTTGCTATAGTTACCAGCTCACTCTTATCTTCTAAGGTTTTGTGTAGAATGTGTGAAGTCCAGTACAGACTTAAAACCTCACTGTTGGATACTGGTTCAGTATTTTTAAAGAAAACGGTTAAAAAAAAAGCTAGAACAAAACTTTGCATGATGTAACTTGAAATGTTTTATTTGCTCCAGGCCTATAATATTCCAAGTGTGATTCTTTCAAGGAATGCAGTGAAAATAAAGGCTCTGAAAATAAGACTACATCTGTCAGGAAGCATATGGGAATTCTTAAGCCCGCGTTTGGCTGCGAGGACACGACTCCTCCGAGGAGACTTTACGCGCTACACTCCGAGAGCATCGTAAATCAGTTTCATTATCGGGCCTCAGTTGAAAGTCAAAGCTTGTGGAAACCTGCTGTCGATGTAACAACGATTCTGCTGCGAAACATTTGATCCCCGAGCGCTAATGTGTTTGTATGACATGCTAATTTGAATGTAATGGATGACATGTTTGCACCAATACCAAAATACACTAAGTCATAACATGCATTATTGTCTACATCAAGTGTGTCTCAAAAATTGGGCGTCACCGATTTATTTTTCCAATCAAAAAAAGCACCACATCACCAATTGTATAATATATTCTTCAACTTGCCTTTCCTTGAATTTCAAAACCGTTTATCTGAAGCCCACTATTCAAATGTGAAAAAACTTGTATGATAGTAATGCTAAACGTGTATTATTATAAGGTAGTAATAAACTTTTATGGTGGTCGCGCTCTGCTCTGTTTCTCTGATGGTTACTCTAAAAGTGTTGTATTTATTAAGACGTAGCAGGCAAGAAAATAACCCAACTAGCTTGTCTTCATAGGTAAGGTATACTATATTGATCCCTCATGAGAGAAATTCATTCCCTGCATTTGACCCATCCTTCAACCAGTGCTGCTGGGGCAACCTGTCAGGAGCAGTGAGTTACAGCTGTACAGTGCTCGGGGGCCCAACTCTATTATCTTGAGCATGGTTTATTCAGGACTAACTTAGCTGTAGGATTTGACCTGTGGTTCATGTTTTGGGTAAATGGGGGAAACCAGAGTGCTCAGAGCAAACCCACCCAGAAACAGGAAGAACTTGCAAATCCGCGCTAGCCACCATACTGTGGAGTCATTTTTCTGTATGATTGTCCAACATATACACATATTGCTCTGTCATAAATAAAAACAATGTACAAATCAGAACTATTTCTGGCAGCTGTTGCCTCTAAACCTGAAGGATTCCATACAGCAGCAGTGAGAATTTCATCTGATAAGTTTGCTGAACCTAATGTCAACCTATGTGTTCTATTATATCAACCCAATGTACAGACCAGTGTGTCAGCAATCTATCTGCACAGCGACAGTGTCACCCTATATCAGGCACAGAGTCCCTGTGGCCTGTACACGATGTGCATGTGTGTGCCCCGTGCCGATTCTTTCTCAGTGAACGTAAAGCTACCATGTGCTGCTGAGAGGGCCCTGTTACATAAGGCTGCCAGTGTGTTTGATGGATGACGGCAACTCACATAGTTTTGTGAGTATGTTCCAGCACCTCGAGGAGAATCCATCACACCGCTGGCTGTTATCACATGACTGTACAGTGAAACACACAACAGCTTTTTGGCACAGAAAACAAACACGCCACATTGCATATCATTTGGAAATACTCCTTGTACACACAAATCTCTAGTAGCGGGAAAATGTAGCCCATAATGCAGAGAGTGTTTCCAGTTAGGATGACCAAAATTTTCCGTGACAGTCCTGAAGTTCAAGCCCTCGACCTGAATCATGTCCAAATTGTACCAAAAACACAGAAAATACGAAAATTAGTGATGGGTCAGTAGACCCCAAACACCTTTATTATCTTATATGGAAGCGCATGCACCACAGGTAAAACACATGAAACTATGGTCAGTGACAGACGAGGAACCACTTTAAAGTCTGTAGCAATGGACGAGAGCTGCAGCGGAGCAGAGAAAACTGACAGACTAACCACCCAGTGTCCCCTCACTCAGCCAAGTCTCTCATAACGCCAGGGATCAATTAAAGCGTACACACTGAAAAAACTCTTCTTAAAGCAAAGGCCTCTGATACAGGCCCTGTGTACAGAGCACATGTGTGGGTGCACGTCAACGCAAATGAGAATAAGCCACTTGTTCACGTAATGTGGTTTTAGAGATGAACAACAAGGCTAACGCTGTCCCCCTCTGCACAAAACTCATACTGGAGCATCTGTGCACTTGTCGGCACCATCGTTGAGTGGATTTGCATTCCAGTCTCCAGCTCCTCCAGTAAGCAACACATAAACCCCCAAACCCCGTCTGCTCGAGCCCTCTGACTGAAGGGAAGAGGTTAGTTTTAGCAACAACACGGTTGGAAGTTTTCTTAACAGGGCAGAGGCACCTCTCTCACCACTGCTCTAAGTTACATAAAGCCAGTGTCACCGCTGCGCAGAGGCATAAAGCATGAATTGGTTCATGCTGCTCTTTTGTAAAACCCTAACTTTCACAAATTGATACGTTTTATATAAGTTTTACCCAATGTTTTCAACTATTCTGCCACTTCAAAACTTGAAAAATAAGTCTGTTTTTGAGCTACCTTTTGAGCTACCATAAAAGCAGTTAGCACTAGCCTCAGCGTGCTAATTGCTCCTAACGTCTTCCTGCCAATCCAGCTGGTTTCAAATGACACGGGTACAGTTAGCCTGTCGCATCAAGGTCAGAGAGTCTTGTTCATGGCATTTAGTGAACTCCTCTAAGGCTAGGGGCCAAGCTAAAGGTGCTGGGTGCATTAGTGTGTGGGTTAGGGTCAGCTGGTTTGTGTGATAGGGGTCAAATGCAGTGTCTCGCCCGCACCATGGTAGACTAAAAACAGCAGGGAGACACTGGCTATATCCTGTTTTCCTACAATCTCAGGTTAGCTCTTTGGAACTAAGCACTTTTTGTATTAGGGCGGCCATGCTGTGCAGTTATGTGATTTCTGATCCACTGTCAGTGTAAATCTCAACACGTCTAGCGCACTCGAGGTCACAGGTGTGAGGGGGACGTCTCATGTTACCTACATATTAGTGTCAAGTGTCGCGCAGTCTGTTCACATGCAGAGTTTGGCCCGATTATCCTCACAGAACTTTAAAGCACTTTCAATTCAATTTTCTTTTCCAAGTTTGCCAAATGAGTCTTATACTAGTGTTGCAATAAAAGTTTACGGTGCTTTATTTCAATTATATGAAATTTGTCCCTTGTGTTTAAGCCATTCTTTATTGTATAGCGCTTTTCCACCTTCAAGAGGAACCACTCACCCATTCACACACCAGAGTTAAGTGTGTTGCCCAAGGACACAACGACAGCAATCATCTGCGGGAGCTGGAATCGCACTGCCAACCTGTGGATTTAGAGAAGAATTTAGAGGAAAAAGTGGGCAGTCAATAGAAAATCAATAGAAATTGGATACAAGATAAAATGGCTTTCACATAGATAAGCTTTTATATCTGCATGTTTCCTGGAGGTTGCCATTCGGTCGATAATACGTCTTCACGCATAAACAATAACCACATGACTGACACCACTGATGTGTACATATTAACAAAGAAACATGAAAATCCTGCAGAACCAGAAAACCTCAATGACATTTAGTAAACACAGTGAATTTGTTGGGTTGACAGATGACAGATGTTTCGCTCCAGGTGAAACGATGTAGATTGTAATCGAGGTGAAGAGTATAGAGTCCAGTAGGTTTCATTCAATCAAAGCCACTCCTCAGCCCAAGTGTACGGTAACTGTCCTCCATTGTGTGAGAGTTACATGCAGCATTTGAACATTTCCCCAGCTTCATAGCAACACTGCCTGAATCGCTTTTGGCCAAATCGAGTTTTCTGTGTCATTCTGCTCTTCTCAGACCCTGCTGCATCTGTAGGTGTCACTGGCCAAAACACACAAACCGCCTAAGTCATCTTCCAGACTTAGTTTCTATTCTCTTTCTCTTTCCCAGGAACATTGTAAAGTGACATAGGCAATTATGCTTGGAGGCTAACAATTCGAAAGACAAATATTATCTATGATTTGTACTGCTGTTAGTCTATTATCTTTATTTTTACAGGGGAACCTAATGGGAGCACTTGGACTCTCTTTTCCATGGGTGCCCTGTTCAAAATACAATACAAACAAACAAAGTATATAAGTCTATATAAAACATTCAAAACAAGCGCAGGTGTGTGTATAAAAGTTTGTTACCGGATTATTGAGTTATAATTGTGGCGCCAAAGTATCCAAGTGTTAGACCTTCATTCCTGGGAAAATTTAAACCATATATTTTTGGAAGTTCCGAGGAAAAGGACTTTTTACAGAGGATTACAGAAACCAGCGTGAATCAACCTAAAACAACTCCAGGTATGCATCACGCGTATGCCCAGTTTATAGCCGTGTTTATCTACTACATCAGACAAATGAGGCGCTTTGGTTACCCCAGACCAAAGTCCAAAAGGATAAAGAAGATTATTTCACATTTACAATAACCGCATCCAGCTCCATCACTTCATTCCAGTTACATCATCTCCATAGCAACACAGTCAAACAAACAACACCAACTTAACCTGGAAATGTTCCATCTACAAGCAACTACAGCACACTGATGTCATCTGGAAGCGATTTCCCTGTGATGCACCAGCTATAAACCCATCTCGCAGTTTTCCCTATTCGGAAGCGCAGGTAACGGCACTGACATTGGAACAAGGTGAAAAATCCCACATGCGACAGCGCAGCAGCTGGGTATTATTTAGTTCCAGGGCTTTTTTACGAGCTCTGCCGCGCTCTGGTCGGGCCCTCTTTGCTCACAGCGGGCCACGGGTCTGTCAGAGGAATCAAAGACCCCACTCACTTCATTATATAAGAGCTGCGCTGCTTGTTACCGTCGGACCGACCCTATTTTAGGAGAATTCACAAGCAGCTCCAGGGCCAGCGCTGTTCTGTTTGCGACGTATCGTACACACACTTTTTAATGAACAAGCCTGAGGGTATGAGTAAAATGTTTTATGAAGTGGCAAATTCCACTGGATATAGAAATAAGCAGTATGTTTGGAAAAATCATCAGTTTTGGATCTGGCCAAAATCTGAAAATACACAGCAGAGTTTCGGAGATTTAAAGACTTGGATTTGGATGAAATAGATGGCTCACAAATTACCATGTCTGTTGTTGTACCCTTCTATAAATCTTGAAATATAAAATCCAAAAGGAAAAATGGGACAAGGGCAGCTAAATTTAAGCATTACAAACTGTCTGAGTTATCTTATCTGTCAGCATAAAACGTCAAATTGCATAAGATTACTTGAGTGTAGTTTCACAAATCCATATACCATGTCCTGGAGAATGGTTGTGTAGATTTTTAACATACCAAACTGCTCAAACATGCATGAATGAAGTGTCTAGAATTTGTATGGAGGGTTTTATTGCGAGATGAGGCCAGTGGCACTCATCTGTCAGCAGCTTTGCCCTGTAGATGGTGTCTACATTGTTGAAGAATGTAAGCGACAACCTGATGGATTTAAAAAAAAAAGCTGACTTAGTATTTTCCATTCTACTAAATACTATAACAAACAAGCATTGTGTATTTAAGCAAATCACTGGGACCTATAAGCTTTATACAACCACACTATACTGGCAGAGCGACAAATCTGTACTCTTAAAATGTAAAGTCAGTGCCACTGTTGCATTTTGGCTGATTTCACTCAATGGGAGGTCTCCTTGTATTTTAGTAACAAGTTAGGTTGGCTGTATTTTCATTTCCCTTCTGCATATTGATACATTTGGTTGCTTCTACCAACAAAGCTCAACGAAGCCTTTGCTACATTGGTATTAGACTAAATAGCCTTCAATATCAGTGTGTTTTTTGTGGGATTGAACAAATAAGTGTGATATGCCTTATTTGCACCTCCAACCTCCGCCAAGGAAGTATACGTCACTTGCTTGTCTCCATGGAGATGTTATTGCTATCCCTCTTCGTTTTTTTTTATATTATGGGTGTTTTTATGACACGCGCCCCAGATCTGACCTGTAATTTGGCCAGGTGGCGCCACCTGCTTGTCTCCATCAAGATACACAGTGCTGATTTAAAGGGCCCATATTACGCTATTTTCTAATCTATGTTATAACGTTGTTTCCTCATCACAAACCTGGAGTTGTGTTTTGTTTCATTCACACAGGTTTCACACAATTCCTGCATATTTAGCCCGAGTTCTTCTCTTAAACAGAAGACACTCTGTTCCACCTTGTGATGTCATGCGGTAATACAGGAAGTGCTCCATTGCGTTTTTAAACTTGGATGATTTCAGCCATAGAATTGTCCATTTCTACTGAACTAAAGGTAAAAGGTAGACGTTAACTTGATAACTGTAACTACATGAGATCACAAGGTGTAACTGAGCATTTTGATCTTTGGAGATGTAGACAGACTAATAATAAATGGTTACTCAAACATGTGTGAATTAAACAACACGCAACTCCAGGTATGTTTTTGATAAGGTAACAGGTAATGAACCAAAAGAAGTCTTATCCCGTGTTTTAACGTGCTGATGCTGGTGAACTCAGTGCTCACACAAACGAGTGCTTTTTCCACAGTGAGCAGCTGAGAGAAGAGCACTAACCTTGAATGGAGTTCGCTGACCACATCGGCTGTTTTCTCTTTGTTTGAGTCCAGGCTAAGTACACAAGATGACGCAAAACACTATCACCAAGTCTTTTTCTCTTCCACTGGATAACTCTGTGACTCACTCTTTGGAAAACTATCAAAGCAGCCGACGAGGAGAAGTGTGGTACTGATTCTGCACATGATCAAAAGAGGGTTTTTTTGTGTTTTTTTTAATATATCTCCAACCAAGTGCCTTTCTGTTCATATTATTTCAAATGTCAATTTTAAAATGTTTAACAGACGTGCTGGATTCATTTTCTACCCCAAGTGGGAATATACAGTACATGGGTGTGGAATTTTACTGTGTTCTTCTTATATAATCCAGATAATGACTGAAATGAAGCGGTCAACATTCAGCCAGTGGTACAACTGTGTTCTTTATAATGAACTAAAATTGGTCCATCTATGGTATGTACAGTGGTGGATGAAGTCCTCAGTTTTGTTATTTAAGTAAAAGTACAGATACAGAGGTAAAAAGTTACACATAAGTAAAAGTATTTAAGTACTTTAAGAGTAAAAAGTAATAGTACTTCACACAAGTGTTGTTCATTTGTTAAAGTGTAAATGTAGTGATTTTGATTCAAAAATTATGCATATTCTGTATTTAGTTTTGTTTGCTTAAAGCCAACGTTTGAACTTGAAAAAAAAAAAAGTAACTCCTCAAATAATATGAAAAGTACTTTTTATTTTTCAGGGCTGTTCTCAAATGTAGTGAAGTAAAAGTGAAAAGTATCCACTGTAAAATGTACTTAAGTAAAGTACAGATACCTAAAAATTCTACTTAAGTACAGTACTTTACTACTTGTACTTCATTACCTTCCACCGCTGGGTATGTATAATGATGCTTTTACTAGATTACATGTGACAGTAAAGCCTGTAGGGGGCGTGCGTTCCAATCCGAGCTCGCTAACACCCTACTGTACACATCACCCTTTGATTCACTGTAATTAATCCATCTTTACATGAGGCGCTATGGAGATGTCCCCATTCGCAGTCTTGTGTTTTTTGTTGCCTTTTTGTTACCATGCAATATTCTGGATGCGCAACAACTTCAAGACTTGTCTGGACAAAGCTGATGATAATCGGGTGAAATTAAGCATAACAATGGAACTGTTCAAAATGATTTCATGCTAACTTATTTAATAAATTCTTGTCATGTGATAATTTAAACCTTGCCTCGGTTTGGTTATGGCTAAAATAAAAAATGACTAGTCATCTGACCACTCTGTCACACATGTAAAGTGCAAACATACTATTATGAACTTACAAAGTCACATTGTTGTTAAAATGTTTACCATTGACACTCCTCCTTTCAGAATCTTACTGTCTTCTTGTTTTTTCTTGACCTTTTTCCCTGAAATCCGCTCATGTGCCTCAGAATGAAAGCCTCATCTGGAGCTTAGGTCTGTTTTTAGGTTTGTCTCTGGAATAAAAAGAGTGAATTGTTGTGGTCTGGAGTCAGACTGGCTGAGTGGCATTTGTACTGTAACAGATCCCACAGAAAGGAGGAAGTGCTTTGCTGTCATTTCAAAGCAATTCAAAGAAATCTGTAGAAAATTGCGAAGCTATAAGTGTAGTGGGCTAACAGCAATTTCAAACCCCAAGCGTCTCTGTTAAGATTTCTGTATGGTTATGAAATACTTGGCCATGGGACAGTTGGTTGGACTGTAGGATACTATGTGTGAATCTCATGCTGTGTGACAGAAAAACAGCAATTGTATGGGTTGTATTTTGACTTTTTGACTTTTGTAATTTTAATTATGATTCTTGTCAAATAAAATGTTTTTCAAAGAACGAAAAAGATATACTTTTTGTTTACAAGTAGCTGCTTTTATAAAACACTGAAAATAGTGTCAGTCACAGGTCTCAGAATTGAACCTGTTGAACTATAAACACAAACATAGATTGTCAGACAAAAACCAATGTCTCCTTTAAATTAACTAGTTAATTTTAAATAGTTACTCCCAGTGGTGGAACGAAGTAAAAATAGTAAAGTACTGTACTTAATTTAAAAAAATATGTATTTGTACTTTACTTAAGTACTTTTTAAAATGGATACTTTTTACTTTTACTTCACTACATTTGCGAGCAGGTATCTGTACTTTCTACTCACTACATTTTTGAACAGGACTGAAAAGTTAAAGTATTTTTTTAATTATTGTTTGAGACCTGCTGAAAAGGCTGACAGGTTTATTTTTAACATGTTCATAATTGTATCAATCAAAAATATAAAAAAATAAAAACATAGTCACTTATTTCTGTTTTTCAGCACAAATCTTTATCAAAACCACTACATTTGAAGCTTTATTAGATCTGAAAATTTGCATGAAATATTTTTATTTTTTACTCTTTAATTACTTTTTTAAACAGGTAATTTAATACTTTTACTTAAGTAGACAAATTTTGCTCAAAAGCATGAAAAAATGTGTACAGAGCCATATGTACAAACAACTCAATGACAAAGAACCTATACGGAGAGTAAGATCTGCTGATTTTTAAAGTCATTTTTAAGAGAGCTGTTCTATTGCCTGCACAAAGTGATACTGTACAGATGTTGACAATAGATAAACATACAGTACTGACTAATGTGTACACAGAGGCATCAAAAAGCGATAAAGAACACTCATTTCCATGGACCCACTGGAGACACAAGCCTCCAGCTCTCACATCAAAATTCCAGCGTAGCCTCTGAGCTGTGCTGCTTGTGATTTTCCCATCTTCTTGCGGTCCGGGATCGTGATGTGGGATCGCTTTACTCAATGAATGGTTTCTCTTGGAACTGTCCAGGCCTGCTCTGACACTCTCATAAAACTGCGTGAAAAAAAAATACGACTACACACATATGGCACAGAATAGTAACAGTGACCAGGAAATGTTGGCTCCCAGTGTCCTCTTCTGCAAAACACATTTTTAAACTGGCCACGGATGCGCTCTTACATAATGCCCGACTATTGTGCATTGTAATAAGCTTCATCCTGGGTTAGACTGATTGAGCTAAACAAGGGCTCACAGATCTTGGCGAGATTCCCCCCCTGACTTTAAGCAGAACCCGCAGTCGGCTGCCAAGTGCTGCCTAATCGCTCCTGTAATTGGTCTGAGGCATTGACGGCGGATAATAAAACCAGTCAACTCTATTCTCGTTATGATAACACAAACAGAGTGTTACGTAAGTGTGCACTAACAACTCCATGATACTTTTGGGTGAATGTGAAGACATTTAAAGAAGACCTATTGTGCTTGTGTCTGAGATATAGTTATAATCTATAATTTGGACATTTTAAATCACAATATTGTACAGGGCCTTATGTGCAAGCAAGTCAACGGGGAAGAATCTATGAGGAGAGTAAGATCTGCTGGTTTTTAAAGTAATTTTAAATCACAATATTCATCAAAAACTACTTAATAAACGTCATCATAACAAACAACCATGCAACTGTCGCTAACTCCAATGGCTAGCGACAGATTTTTTTTTTTTCATTTTACCAAAATGACTACGCAGCTATTAGCACGAAGTAAGTACACAGCGGTGGGCGTATACTGGTGGCGGTGAAAACGGAAGTTGATTGGCAAAATGGAGTCTTGAAAATAAGCAACTAAAGACTCAAACATGCACGAATTATTCTAAATACAACTTCGGGTGAGAAAATGTTGAGGGGAAACCACTATAAGATGGTTAAAAGCTCTGAAAAGTCGATTTTGCATAATAGGTCTGCTTTAAAGCTCTGTCTTGAATCGGATAGTTAACATTTACTCAAGTACTTCATTTTATATAATACTATTTCCAAAAGCAATCTGCAGAGTGCGTATGCCTCTGCCAAGGCATTGACACAATCTTACAATGTACAAGGCAAAGCGCCCGGACCTGGAATCAAATTGGGGATTTTCAAGTTTGAAGTTGCTCTACACATTGTGGCATCAGGCCCAAGAAATACAAAAATGGCCAAGCTATTCTATGTTGTCTTTTTTGTACATCAACCATGCACTGAATGTGAGCTTACGAAATACTCACTGAAATAAAAATGAATTGAATACATGAACCATTCAGTTAAATATAATGTGAATCATTTTGTTTAGCATTGTGTTTTTGTTATTTCAAAATATGTTTAAAGTTTCACTGTGTAACTTTTCTGGTAGAGGGGCTGCCACCTGCTTGTAATGCAATTATAATGTGTTGTAGAGTAGGAGGACTGACTGAAAAAGGTAAGTAATGTTTCAGAAGTAGATTCGGTAAGGAGCCATAAGGTAAGAGAATGAAAGGCAGACACAAAATAAAGTTGTATGAATGATTATTTTTTTTATATTTTGATAAGGGTTTCTATGTATATATTAATAGGGGTGCAATAATAATAATAATAATAATAATAATAATAATAATAAACAACATTAAGATGTTATTGCTTTGCCTGGAATGTTGCACAGCATGAACGTCTATGAAAGTGTTTTTATTGCTCAAAAATATCTTAAAAAAACATGCATCTTTACACTGGGCCTTTCCATAGATCTAACCTTAACTTGGCCTGGTGTCGGTTTACAGCTTGTAAGCTTAATGCCATACTGTGGAACATTCAGTTACATCCACATGGAGACAAGCAGGTGGCACACCCTCCAGCAGGAAAGTTACATAGTGCACCTTTAAGAGTATGTTCACGTGTATTTTCGTTTTCAAACACTCAACCGCTCACCCCGCCCTTACCATGATCATCCTCTTGGATATGCAGCCCTCCTGTCTTGAGTTTCTGTACGTTCCGATGGAGCAGAGAAAGTGGAGATCCCTGGAGATGTGCTGTTTTATAACAAACACTATCCCAGCCTCTACATGCACCGCTCCCATAGAGGAAAGTACAGCGCAAAGCCAGATGGAGGGACGTCTGTTAGCCAGGCCCTGTACAGACAGTGGGCGATGCAGGGTACAGCGTGTTTACATCCTTCAGAGGCTAACCACACCTGCACGCTCTGGGCTGTGTTCTTTCTCAATATTATGTTCCTCTAGCACACGGTACCACTTAATAAAGCATGAACACAGACTTAATTCATAATAAAGACATAATTCATGACAAATTTCAAGCTTTGCTAATAGCGGAGTGGGGGTTAGGAGTTAGGCACAGCATGTACTTAATTAATATTCTGTTACAACTAAAGCCCTAACTTTTCCGGGGGGGGTCAGTTCCCAATGTATGAATGCCAGTACTTTCAGCCAAAAATGCAAGATGAATGTTTAATGCCATACTATGGAAAATTCCAGTTAAACCAAAAACATCTCAGTGAAAACAAATGCAGGTGACCCTCTACCATAAGATTATACGGGGCATCATAGCCGTCGGGCGACAGCAGCTCAGTTGGTAGAGCGTTTGTCCACTGACCCACAAGTTGGCGGTGTGATTCCAGCTCCTACAGATGAATGCTGTCGCTGCGTCCTTGGGCAAGACACTTAACCCACCTTGCCCCAATATCTGCGTACACTGGTGTGTGAATGTGTGTGTGAATGGGTGGTTGGTTTCTTGATGTAAAGCACTTTGAGCGCCTTGAAGTTGGAAAAGCAGTGTTCACCAGCAATCTAACCAGAACTGAAGAAGCCACGGCAAAACGTGAGCGGCAAAACGTCTTCACTTTAAAACTTTTGTCCAGTTGACAGATTTGAATTTTTCTTTTGCTATGGATCCTGCCTAGACGACTGAGGGATTACACAGCATCATGTAGAACACTAGTGTCTTTACTTTACCGTCCTTGAAATTACTGGCAAAACAAGTGCAGTCAAATCTAGGGTTTCCATGATGGGATGGAAGTACTTATGTAAACCAATATCTTAAACATAGTATTTTAAAATAGGTAAACATTCAAAGATCTGCTGTAGCATGAGACCACACACTCTGACTGATAGAGCAGACTGTCTGCGAACAGCCAACAGATAGGATTCTGTTTGGATTCTGTCCTCACACATAAGTCCTGCCAGCACTACATATCAAAGCGACAGACCAGCTGCAGTGTGGACCGGAGCAGAGGTCGACCAAATGAAGATTACATAGACTAACACAAGCTTCTGCCTCTTCAGAAGGAGGATTTGGGGATTTGGGCTACAGCCTGGGACTACGGCCTTGAGAGTAAACTGATCTGGATTCACCCACGACATTTCCTCAGGCAAGGCCGAGTTTAAACCAAAAACCCAGACTCTAGAGATCAGGTTCAAGGGACAAAAACAGGCGAAAGAAAAAAACGAAATTATGTAACGTGATGACAAGTTGAATAAGTCAAATCTCGATCCAATCTCGGATTTAAAAGTTTTCCTGAGAGCTTTTAGCCATGGTAAATATTGTTACCTTCTCAAAAACATACCTGGATTTGTGTTTTGTTTCATTCACACGTTTGACTAACCCTGCATTATTGTCTATCTACACCTCCAAAGCTCAAAAAGCTCTGTTCCACCTTATGATGTCATGAAGTGGTAGTTTTCAAGTTAACGCCTCCTTTTAGCTCTGTTCCACCTTATGATGTCATGAAGTGGTAGTTTTCAAGTTAACAGCCTCCTTTTACCTTTAGTTTAGTAGAGATTGACCATTCTAGAGGTGAAATTATTCAGCTGATTCTAGTGAAATTGTATGGGGTCTAAAACACAGTGGAGAACTTCCTCTATTACCACATGGCATCATAAGGTGGAGCAGAGTGTTTTCAGTTTGAGAGAAGAACCTAAATAAGAAGCCTAAATATGCAGGGTTTGTGAGTTAAACGTGTGTGAATGAAACAAAGCACAACACTGAGTATGTTTGCGATGAGGAAACATTATAACATACAGTATTTCAGAAAATAGCGAAATAAAGTTAATTGAAAATAAGTCGAGTAGAGTTGTTTATGGTTGCATCTGGGTCTGATGTTGAATTTAACAGATGGCGATCGTGAGAAAAAGGTGGATTAAATAGAAAGAATACCAAAGTCTATGTTTTTTTTCCAACTTTCTGAGTGCCAAATAAGAACTCTACACCTCGTTAAAGTGGACATGCATTTGATGTGAATACGAGTCTGTCTTCTGAATCAAAAGGTAATGGCTGCAGATTGATGGTGCAGATAAGTGCTAAAGCTAGCCTCAGAGTCCCAGACTGGAGTCCTGTGTCCCTCTGCTCTCTTTAATCACACTGATTTACCAGAGCGCAGGTCTCCAGGAAACCAGGCACTGCAGCCCCAGTCCACAAGACTACGCTGAGCTGTGGATACAAAGTCTTTAACCTTTGCCAAGTGAGATTTTAACTTTTTAACCTCAAAGTCAAGGTTTGCAGCTCTTCCTGGGATTTTAGGTTGACGATCAAACACAGTGAAGCCATCTCACAATCATCCGGTACATTATAAATCGTGAACAGTACACTCAACCTAATGCTTGTACTAGTCTAGTTGTGCCCTGATTATATGGGACCAACAACTAGCAATCAGCCCCCGTGGCAGAGTGGTTAGCACCCTTGCCTCAGGGGTGACTTTTCCTTTGGGCACATTGACCCAAAACATGCACAAACTCATCACAGTGAATAATGAGGACGCTCGGAATGCATAAGGTAAGTGAGGAAAAAACAACGGACCACTGCAAACTGTTTAAAATGAACTAGTTCTGTTTTTTTCACGTTTTAAGACAGTTAATCAGATATAGTGCTTTTAACACATTCAAACACCACAGCCATGAGCAGCTGAGATTCCAACCTTTCGGTGAGTTGACAATATGCAAATAGTTGGTTCTCGGAAGTTTGTTTGGTCAAATGAAATAACGTATTTACCGTAGTTAGACTCTTAGACTTCACAAACATTTTTATTTTTTGAAAAAGTCAGGAATAGAAGACACCATGTAACCACATATCTGTTACAGTAAATGCACCCCAAGTTGCTCCAATTTAAACAAACACTTGGCAGCACACAGCACAGCAGTAATTACAAGAGCTAGACCAAACTGGCTGTTGTGAATGGTTCAGTGTGAGGCTCAAATAAAGGCCCTCGGCTAAAGTGACTGCGTATAATGGGGTTGGGAGGGAAGACAAACAAAGGAGGAGGTGAGAATAGAGGCAGTACATGTAATTCTGGATTGTATAAATAAGCAGAAACAGGTATACCTTTATCTCATGTGTTTGATGGTGAGGGGTGCAGAGTCTGAGCCTGCAGGAGTCCCACACTGATCCGTCCCGGGACCGCTTCAGATCTCACGCAGCACAGAGGCGTGCTGTGAGCGAGCTGGAGTCGTGTTTGTAAAGTTGTAATCTGATCTGGAAATCCTGCAGAAAATTAAGGTCAATTAGAGAGATAGGATCTGACTCATCAAGGTCCACAGTCAGTCATTCATATCATGTTTTTATTTGGATCACGCTGAATGCAAACTAGGGAATGGGCTGGTACCAGGTTGTGATGATGCGATAAGGCAAAGCAATAAATAAATAAATAAATAAATAAATAAATACATACATACATACATACATACACACATACATAAATATTATTCTTATATATAGTGATAGAATTGTTTTTCTCAGTTTCATGCCTTATTCACTCACACATGTGGGCTGTGAATGGTCGGTGTTTCTTCAGTAGCTACAGCTGCATGGGTCAGACTGATGGGAGCGCGTCTGCTAATCTGCACTGCAGCACACAGCACATTCTAACAGAAGCACGATGTTTTGGATGTGTGTATTGTAAGATGCAATGTTTGAACAAAGATTGTGAAAAAAAAAAAAACGGACTTACAGGACTTTTATGAGCTTTTAACCATGTTATAATGATCCCTCATCATTAGCTTACTCAAAGTTGTATTTCGACTGATGCATACATATTTGCGTATGAAAATGTCAAAATCAGAAAATGTTTCTTTTCAGCTATCTCCTATCTCCTCCCACTTATCTGTATCGACTTACAATTCTTCAAACAATTTAAACTCTGGGTCATACATCTAGGACTGAAAAACATTTTTTTAAACAATAAAACAATGAAATCCTAATATGAAGAGGCGAGGTCTCGCAGTTCTGCAGTTTTGAACAGGAAGTCAGCGGATTATTAATCTTTTATTAAGTTGTTTAAGATCAATACATAATTAAGAAAATTATCTACCTTACTTCATTAAAAAACTGCCAAAAAGCATATGTTTTACCTTTTGAGAGGGAAAATAAGGTTTATAATCTATGTTTATACAAATCTAAAAATATGCAAATTACAAGCAAAATATAATAAAATATCATGTACAGTATTTTTCAAAAATCGTGACCAAGCCAAGAAGAAAACAAAATGTACAGAACATGTGTCCATCTTTGAGCACACGCTGACACCGGCTCGACCTCTTTACAACTGGACGATAAACAGCCCCATATAGAACATGTGATTCAAAACAGAATGACTGTAAAAGGCTGCACCACTGGCTTATAAACATCGCCGTATACGTAAAAGTGCAGCGGAGTGGAGCTTTGGTTTCCAGGTCCTAAGTGGTCCAGCATCCCTGCCAGCTCCAGCTATAATGAAGGAGTTTGTTAGGGGAGCGGGCACCAAGCAGAGAGTTGGCATCTACCACTGGAAATGTGACGGAGGAGGTCACGGGGTCGCACTAGAGGTTAATGAAGAACTTGTATATGATGGAGAACACACACGCAAACCTGCAGCAGCAGCCAACAACTCTGACTTAGACTATAGCCATTTACATACACAGTGCCACACGGTATAACCACGGTATACACCAGGTGCGCTAATCAGCTCAACGGGCGTGTCAACATAAGACACACATACAAAGACACAAAAGCAACCAAGATGACTCCTGACAGAAGTGACAGATCACGACACTGGAGCCGATGCTGCAGCCGATACTGAAATCTACTGAACAGTGGATAATGTGAACAATCACCAGGCATTTGACAGAACAAGTGATTCACATTATTTAGTTATTGCTGTATAATAATAATAATAGGCGATTGAAAGTTGTAACCCATGTTCTAATTTATTTTCCGTTGCACTGCCATGACAATAAAAAATGATATTTTGATCATTTCAATTTCATTTTACTTACTTAGCCTACATTGAAACCAGCTGCAATTTCCCAGAATTATGGAATGTCTAAAAATTGTAATCATCGCTTCGCACAGTGCTGATTGTGAATGTGTATGTTAAAGGTATATCCCATATCCAATAAGCCCCACGCACAAGCCTACAGGCCAAACTGCACTGCGTCAGCAACGAAACGTACTCAGAAGGCTACCTTCTTTTTTTACGCAGAAGCCTGCATGGGGCGCTGTTCATCTGCCCCCATGCAGCTCATTTACTCAGGTGTGTGAATCTGTATGTGCCCAACAGTTTGCTATGACGGCATATGTGAGTGAATTTAGACATGATCCTGCTGGAATTCTCCACACCTTGTCTGGTGGTGTGGTATAAACATGGCTATTGAGAAATGCTTTTGTATTCCAGTTGTATACAGAGTGACCAGCTCTACCAGAAACTGTATGTACCACACCCTCTGACAGCTTTAAAAAAAGGTACTACAATCACAACTGAACCTGGGTTGCCAAAACCTACACCTCAATATAGGGGACACATACACGTTTTTTTTTTTCTTTTTTTAATCATGCTCAGTATATGACTGACTATGCCTCATGTTAAAGCTCAGAACCTCCAGAATTCACTCCATGAGCAACAGAGGCTGCACTAGCACTGTTAATGGCTGGCTGCAGGTGCTGGGGTTTAGGTAGTGACGATTCAGATATGAGAGAGTCCTTTTAGGTTAAAACCAACTGGACAATCTTCGCCGAACCTAATGACAGTGCACATTTTAGTTAGCTTATTTTTAATGCAATTTAAAACTTAATTTGTTTGTGGCCTGAAGTTGTATGCCATAAAGTATTTTGAGTTTTTTGGATGCTGCTCAAGACCTCAAACATCAATATTATATGCGTGGGTATTTATTTATAGTTTTAGCTTTTTTCAAGACAGACTTCTGCCCATATTTTTTCTGTCTACATGCCCCCCCCTAAGCCATGTTGCCACTGTCTGTTCATTGTCTATAATCAAGTTTGTTCAGTTTAGACTATAACTGTGTTTTGTTCTGTTTCCTTTTAGGTTGTGGGAGCTGATGGAGCTGATGGTCAAGATCTGGCTGTGAGCCTTCTTGTGATCACATCCAATGAAACAGACTCGTCTTTTTGTGTCCCTCTTGAATTGCAGTGGTCCTGGAGGGCAAAATGGTGATTAATGTTTCTACTTTGGCTAATGGGTATGTCAATAAAAACTTCATTCAAAATGCATATGGCTTAATTTGTATTAATAAAAACGCATTTATTGTATTTGTTAACAGTTAAATATTTTGTATTGAAGGCACTGAAAACTTTCAGTTTTGTGTACTGCGTTTTTTTTTAAATGTATTACAAACTACTTAGCCCTTTAGGGTATGTACCACTTAAAGATAGACAGCTTGTTAACCTACACAGTTGACCTTATACTACTTAAACCTTAAGGGTATCTACTACTGACAGTTTGTTAACTCAAAAACTGCATTTTTTCTACTCAAACATTTTGACGTAATCAGTTTCATCAAATTTCTGGAGTAGTCCTAACATGTCAGGTTTTACAATGTAGAACGCTCAGTGTAGAACGACAGCTTTAAAAAAGGTACGACAATCACAACTGAACCTGGGTTGCCAGCGCCTACACCTCCATACACACACACACAATTTATTTATTGATTTATTTTTATCATTCTCGGTATACGGACAGATCATGCCTCATGTGAAAGCTCAGAACCTCCAGAATTCACTCACTGAGCTGCAGAGGTTGCACTAGCACTGTTAATGACTGGCTGTGGGTGCTGCTGTAGTGACAATTCAGATCAGAATCCTTTTAGCTTTAAACCAACTGGACAATCTTCGCTGAACCTAATGACAGCGCACATTTTAGTTAGCTTATTTTTAATGCAATTTAAAACTTGAATTTGTTTATGGCATAAAACTTCAAGCCACAAAGTATTTTGAGTTTTTTGGATGCTGCTCAAGACCTCAAACATCAATATTTTATGCGTGGGTATTTATTTACAGTTTTAGCTTTTTTCAAGATAGACTTCTGCCCATATTTTTTCTGTCTGAAATCATATTATAAAACCACTTTTAGTCTGCTCCAAGTCTAACAAGATTTGGTGGCTCCAGCCATTTTCACCCACTGAGAGCACTTTCCACTGTTACACAATAATTCTGTTCAAGACCACATTTTTCAAGCAATCCAGTTTTCTGTCTGCTCTGTGATTAATACATCATAACAGATTACAGTATACTCAATCACACAGTCACTTAAGGACGTCTTCTAATACCATTGGCCTGTGTCTTTGTTGGCTCTCCGTTCCTCGAGACTAGATCATAAAATGGCCGTTAAGTGCATTCGCTGAATACATCAACTTCCTGGCAACATACTTTATATACTTTATGTCGCTTGGTCAAATACATGCTCTATTTTAAGACTCCTGTACTATCCTGTCTCCACAAAGTCCCATTCATTCACGGCTTATTGTTCTATTGGTTTTACAGTCCAGCAGCTATTATTACGGCTTTTGGGGAATCTGGGGCCCCAAGTCAGTACGTTTCCAGGGCTGGCTGGGGTCTTACGCTGCAGTGGGAGGAATGCAGTGGTTGTTTTAACATTACAATGGCTTGGCAGGGCTGAGATGCGGTCAAACCCGGGTCCCAAGCGACCTCAGACTTGCCTGCGGGGAGCTCCTTTACATCACATGTACAGTACAGTGGAATCAGCAGGAGACATAGAAGTCTTTAGCCTGGCAATGACATGTCTCAATAATGTATGACACAGTAGAACTATAGGCAGATGTGAGTAGAGTAGCAAATACTTATTATTATTCCAAAGTAATATTGCTACAAATGAGTAGTCAAACGAAATTACTCAAGCAAGAACAAAAAACGTACTTGGGGAAACTACTCAAGTAACTGTAATAGAAAGAGTAACTTTCTATATGAAATATCTGATTTATAATTTGAAGGTAATGTTACTGGAAGGAAAAACAATAATAAATGATGCTCAAAATATGTTTTTTATAAGTAGAAAGTAAAAAAGTAGAAAAAAATATCTCAATGGGTGGTACAAATGTTCAAATTGTCAATATAAAGCTTTTATTACTTGTAGACTTACTCACAGTGGGTAACCAAGAGTAACCAAAACTCCAAACTAAATATTAACCAAGTAGGAGTAAAAGTATGGTGTCCAAAAACTACTTTGAGAAGTACAATTTCTTCACAGAGTTACTCAAGTAAATGTAACTGAGTAAATGTAACCCACTACCCCACCTCTGGGAACAGGCCTATGCAAATGCAGTCAGAGAACATTCAATCTTTGTATACCCTCAAAGCAATGGCTGACGTATTATAAGAAATGGAAAATAAGTTGCAAGTACTGTTTATAGTATCAATAAAAATGGTGGCAGAAAATGATATGTTATTCCCTATAGCGGAATCTGAGCTAGCTGGTCAAACCTACCCAGATTCCGATTGTAAAGTTCGAATTTTCCATTGCATTGCCGCAGTAAGGACACCCCCAGTTTGGGTAATTACTAACTTTTCTTTGCGAAGATCTCTACCTGCATCATCAGGGGTTAAGCATGGGCGGATTGGACAATACCATCGCAATGTGTTGAGTGTTTATGCCCCCAGGTCCCGTACACATGGTAAATATACTTCTTCTCAATTAGACCATCCAGAGTCTCCTGCCTCTCAGACAACTTGAATTATTCTACAAAAGGAGCCATTGTGAATTTAGCCTGGCCAGCACCTTGACTGAAATCCCTTAATATAGTAATTGGTTGTGTTACTGCCATTAGGAGTCATTAGTTCTAAAGGCACGGTTTATAACACATTTGCATTTCTAAAACTTGTTTTTTGACCAATTTGGCCTATAAAACTCTTTGTTAGCGTCCTCCAGGCAAAACAAATATCACTGATTGACAATGGCTTCTTGATGGTAAAACATTGTCCACATAACTACCTCTGAAACCTCGCCTGGGATCCGGGACACACACTTCTACAATACTTTACGATGACGTGAGTCTGAGCACCGGTGAATCTCCCCGAGTTCAGATGGGCGTGATTGACAGGTGGATTAGCCAATCAGGGACACGCATGGTCCGTCTGTATCAAAACAAATCTGGCTGCTTACAAGGAAAAAAGAAAAATATCACAGAGGACTGACAAACGTCACGGATTTCTGCAGAATCAATGAGTGAAGAACTAAACTCAAAAGCTAAACTCTAAACTTAATCTGAGGTTAGAGAAATGTGATTTTGTTCATTTTGAGTGACCAATAAGCCCCTTCATTTCACATTTGTCACTGAAATAAACAAATCTGATTGCATGACCACATTTGAGCCTGGCTTGAGGCACCACAGAGGGGGCGTGGTGACCAGACTGATATCCCACTGTATAAAAAATACAGTGAGATATCATTCTGGACTTGTCAGACAATTTGAAACCTTCACTACCATGGACCATTTCTGTACAAACGAGGGATTATCATTTTTCACTTAAATTTGGGGGAGTTGCTAGTACTAATCCCACATCTGTATCCATGCATGTAGTCATCCTGTTGTTAACACCATTCCAGAGAACTTTGTCCACAGCCTCCTTGCTTAGAAGTCGGAACACTCAAACCACGAATGATTCCTCTATGGACAGCAGCGCTTTTGTTGTTATGCAGCTTGTTTATATGAATTCATTGTTAGCTGCTCTGGTTGTTTGCTTAGCCTCCTTCACATGGTCTCCTCCAGCCACAACACTCAGACGGCCACTTGAATTTCCCACATTCCTTTGCAAATTATATGATGCCTCCCCTCTGTCTGACAGTACAAATATATCATATCATCATGTTATCCTCACTTGACAACACTGGGAATAATACCAAACAACATGTTTTTTTTCTGTTTGTGCCATGCTGTTTTCCTAGTTACATACTGCAGTGTTGATGAATGATTGATGGAAGCCTGACTAGTCAAACATGAAATCTCCATCTTGCAGACACAGCATGGATAAACAAACCAGGGCAAAGGAACTGAACAGAACAGACAACATTTTGCAAAATTTTAGAAGCAATTCCCGAAAGCGATAACCACAGTATGTAAACATGTTGTGTCTCTGTGGGTGATGTCTTAATTATAGACAATGTAAATGTGTGAGTGAAAGTTTCACACTGTTTATTTTGGGTGCCTCAGACCAAAGCCCATGATAAACATAACACTGACACACACTTTATCATCAAATATTACATCATCTTTGCTCCATTTTGAGATCTGACTCAGTAATACACAAAGCTATTAAATCCCAATGTGTGGTGTCAGAGAGGCCATGGTGGAATTTTAGCAAGGGTAGTACTTAAAAGTAATCTTTGTTTTAATAGGTTAACTTCCGTGTTACTATTATTTAACAGATGTATTTCAGTAAAGTGATCAGTTGACCATTAAAGTGCTTTACTAGTAGTAGTTTTAAGATAGGACCAATGCCAGTGGCTCTCCAGTAAAGCACACTATGTATGTCATGCTGTTTGTAACCAGTAAACCATGCATCTTATCATCTAAAGGGTCTGCAATCTGCTTGTCTCCACAGAGATAGTTATTTCGTTGTCGAGGTTCCACAGTACATGAAATGTATGGCAAGTTTTGCAAGGCAAGTTTATTTGTATAGCACAATTCATACACAGAGTAATTCAAAGTGTTTTACAGAATAAAAAAGACAATAAAATCACAATACGATAAATCAAATCATTAAAAAATTATCATAAAATTAACATTAAAAGAGAAGAGTGCAGAAAAAAAACCTTTCAGTCATATGCACAGCTAAACAGAACCGTTTTGAGCCTGGATTTAAACATTGTCAAAGTAGAGGCCTGTCTCACGTCTTCAGAAAGACTGTTCCAGGTTTTAGCTGCATAAAACTGAAACTGATTCCCCATGTTTAGTCCTGACTCTGGGCACCAGAAGGAGGCCAGTCCCTGAGGTCCTCAGAGTGTGAGATGGTTCATATGGCACTAACATGTCTTTGGTGCTAGGCCATGGAGAGACTTGTGCACAAGCAGAGCTGCTTTAAAGTCTATTCTCTGAGCCACAGGAGCCAGTGCAGAGACCTGAGCACAGGACTTATGTGCTCGTACTTAGGTCTCTACACTGACTTTATTTATCTTGCATTTATTCAGTTGTAGTTGTTTTTGTGCTCAAAATACATTTAAAACATGCATTCTTTCTGTGGGTGGGATCATCTCTCCACATATGTGACCTGCTTGTCATGGAGATAGATAAGTTTAATGCCACACTACGGATCATTCAACAACAAAGAACAAAAGTTACATTATGCACTCTTAATTGTTAAAGTTCCTAAATGGAAAGGCCAGATTCTGTTGAGTTAAACTGATACAGTGCATGTAGTACATTTTAATATTCAAAAGTACATTTTTTAATACAAGCAACAGGACCCCAGCTGGAAATATTTAAATGACTCTTGGTCTGTGTCCATGGACTTTGCATGCAACAGCATTTGAATTCCATTACATTTAAGCATTGGAGCAGATACGGTTTTGGACCTCAAAGCCCACATTATAATACACATCACGATTTTCTGCCAGAGACCATCTCCTCATTTTGAAGCTACACAGGACTACAAATACATATATACTATACATATGTGCAGGTCTGCCTATATGTGGACTATAACCCCTCTGTTAAAGTGTAACAGATATGGGGCATGTTGAAATCCCACTGACCAGAGCACTGAAGCTGCCAGCAGGGATCACGGGGACAGTACACTGCTCGTCTTTCACTGCTCCTCATGGGACAGAAATGTGGTAAAAAGAGCACACGCTGATATTAATGATGGTCCATTTATGAAGACCTTGTGTTTATATTTGTTCTCTTCGGCCTGACATTATAAAACTTTGCATGTGGCTTTGTATGCGGCCACAGATGATTCTCATTTCCAAAAGCAGCAAAAAAATTGAGATATTTTATGTAACGTTATAAACTTTCCTTTGCTTCAGTCAAAAGTTGGCGTATTCATACAGTTTGGCCGATCAAAACGTGTATTGGTAAACAACGTCTCCACTTATGCTTTCTTAAGTTACTTTCACAGGCACTTAAAGAACACATATAATGCATTATTTGTATTGTTATTGGCCTTTTAACATGCTCTTGAGTACCTTTGCTTTGGCATCTCATGTTTTAGAACTTAAAATAATGGCTAATTAAAAAAACGCAAATTATTTCACAGCTTCAGCGCTTCCTATACTGGTGCCGCTCAACATTTACTGGCAGGAGAGGGAATTACCATGGGGAAAACAATGAAACAATGAACACAATTTTATGGCAGAAATGCTTTGAAGGACTGGTGATGACTTGTGGATTTAAAAACTGCGCAAGGTCTCTGTGACGCAACAATCCTGCAGCCAAACCCTGTGTTTGGTGATTGCTGGGAGGTGTAGGACTTTTTACAGAGGATTAACCAGCGTGAATGAAAAAAATCAGAGTGAATAAAAAAAAACAACAACAGCAACAACAAAAAAAAACTCCATAAGCCTTTTACCCCAAGTCAGAGCAACAGTTTCTAATACCTTAAGTGATTTACCAACTACATTTTAAATAATTGGTCTACATCAGCCATAAGTCAGTGAAATTTTACAAAAGAATATATGTGGTCAAGTTATGCGTTTCTGCACATGCAAGACAGATGCCCAGATTAAGATGTTAGTGGTATAAAAATAACAAACACGACTATTCTGTGTTGAAATACTTCTGTGTTCTGAACTTCTGTGCCTTCTATACAGTGGATGCCAACCTAGGATTATGGTGTTAAACTGTCAGTCTTCATCAGTAACACATAGCGCACACTATGGATATAACATTTCAGAGCTATGTTGAGTAACAAATAAAAGTGTAGAAAACAAAGGCGGAAAAACCCTGGCACATACAGCAGCCACAACCACCATTTAACATACACACAGACTGATGGGAACCAGATGCTGGATGTATACAGTGTAATAATAGAGATATTTTTATGAAAAGAGAGAAAGTTTGTATTGAAGTTATGGCAGTCTTTCAGGGTGTAATTTACGCTTGCTTTATTTTAATGGCCTCAGGAGTTGGGCTTGTGTCTTGATATAATTGAGACCAAATATACTTTTAACCAAAAACAGAAGAGTGTGAAGGCTTTGTATACAGCCGTACTAAGCATTTTCATTATAATTGGTGTTGAACAGTATTTGTTGAAGTGAAGGTTCTCAAACTGAAGTTAGCATCAGCTGCTTTTTACAACAGTAATTGACAATAGCTGAATAGACATGTAACTATATAACTATTAAAACTATTCAAATATTGCATGTATGTACGTATGTATGTATGTCTCACCTGTAACCCTCAATTGATGGGCAAACTGACTTAAATAATGAGGACTGTGTAATGAATAGAATGTGCAATACTTTGTATGGTGCAACAATGGGATCTGTGCAATTAATGTAATGTGCAATATCTTGGATGGTGCAATAATGGGAACTGTGCAATGAGTGGACTGTGTAATGAGTGGACTGTGCAATGAGTGTAGTGCGCACTTTTATTATTATTATTTGAATTATTAATGTTTTGACCCTTTTGTGACCCCAGCCCTTGGGACAACGGATGGAAATTAGCCTTTGGCTATAATCCGGCGTGTTTACGCTCATGTTAAATCATGTCTGTTCATGTCTGTCCCAACCAAATAAATAAATAAATAAATAAAAATAAAGTGACAGAAGATATCTACAAGACTTTTCTCCAATTTGTACTGATGGTAAGAATGTCATGGCCAAATATAATGTATTAAGCTGATTTTTTAAAATGTTTTTTTAGTAAAAGCAATGGTGGGTTTGACCAACAAATGCAAAAAAAACAAAAACAAAAAAAAAACAGGTAAAGTTTACCAAATTTAATAAAAGCCAGTTTTACAGAAAAGTTTAAAATACTTGTGATGGGCTGAGATAAATCTAAAAATATGAAATTGAAAAAAACATCTGATTAGTTTGAGAAATTGCTCATTGGTAGGAGGTCACGTGGCTGCAGCAAGGTGAATACTTTGCTATTTTCTAAGCACAGCAAGCCAAAATATAAATAACAAACATAGAGTGAGCATAAATAAAACAACATGGTAAATCACAGGATCACTCATGTGCACTTATGCCCGCTGACACACATCTTCAGTCTATGGGGGCGCTAAATGTACCATTCTGACCATTCTGTGGTTGTCATATATACACAGCTTGTTGGGTCTGTTTTATTCCTGAATATAGATGTCCTGATTCAGCCCTGCTATTTCTACTTTGGACCATATTTATTCATAGTTTTGTCTTATTGGAGCCTCATTTAGAAGGCCCAGGCACTGCCTCGTCCTAATTTGATAATGCTTGTTTTACCCTAAGCATTGCACATTGCCCAGTACTATAATACCTGGCTGTGACTTGTACTGTGGCCTTTTGCGCAACTGTACAATGTAAACAGAAGTGTATACTCATGGGAACATGTTGGTTTTCTTCAGATATACTTAACTGAAATAGAACAAAATTTGTATTTTTACCACCACAAATGGGTACTGCACCACAAAATAGTATTAGATTGAAGTGAGTATTTTCCTGCTAATATTGATTTCATGAGGCGTCACCCATTGCCTTTCCTCGGCTCTGTCCCATTGTCCAAATGCAGTCACTTGTGGAGAAACAAAGATGGCAGCCAAAAGCCAACCTCAAGGCGCATACGTTATGTGGTGACGCCCCATTGGCCACTGCAACCTCCACATTATACAGCCAATGCACTTTCAATTATGTCAGTGTATTTCTGTAACACTAACTGCAATGGAACGAACGTAATGACAAAAAATATTTCATAATCGAAACTGGAGAAATCTTTGTGCGATATTGGTTCACTTGGTGGAGCTGTTGTTTGGAAGGAAGGATGCTCAAATCCAGTGGTGGATGAAGTGCTCAATTTTGTTACTTAAGTAAAAGTACAGATATAGAGGTAAAAAGTAAAAGTAAGTAAAGTATCACATGAACAAATCTACATAAGTAAAAGTATTTAAGTACCCGTTTAAAAATGTACTTCACACAAGTGTTAAATGTAGTGATATTGATTAAAATGATTCATATTTTGATGAACAGTAACAATACAATTACGAAACGAATTTCTCATGAATTTCGTGAATTTATTTTTGTTTGCTCAAAGCCGAAGCTTGAACTCGAAAACTTTAGTCAGGATGTTACCACGAACATGGCAAAAATAACCCCTCAAATCATATTAAAAGTACTTTTTACTTTTCAGTCCAGTTCAAAAATGTAGTGGAGTAGAAAGTACAGATACTTGCTCTCAAACGTAAAAAGTATCCACTGTAAAATGTACTTAAATAAAGTACAGATACCTAAAAATTCGACTTAAGTGCAGTACTTTACTACTTGTACTTCATTACCACTGGTCAAATCAAGTTATAATCCCCTCCACAATACGGTTCACACACCTTGCCTGTGTGAGGGATTGTTGCTAGTTGGAGATTACTGTTGACACAGACTGGCAACCAGGTCTGCCAAGGCATCTGTAACTATAACTTACAACCATTAAGTGTGGAGAGTGGCCCAATGACCAATGCAATTTGAGAAGCTTGTGAAACGTATGAAGCACAATTATTAAAACAAATGTCTTCTTCAGAGTTACCCAGTTTTATTTTGTTTTTCTCTCACAGTGATGTAAAGTACTTCTGATAGTTATGTTTATGTGTTGTTTTTGATGTAGAAATGATTAGGACTAACAACTCAAAGTTCCATTAGGGCACATTACAGAGTTTGACTGTAATCGTGGTACATCATGTGTGGTATGGCACCTCACACTTTCTAATGCCGGGTGGAGCTGTTTGGCCAAATGTCAAAACATGCTTGTTAAAGTCAACCTGGGAGGGCCTCCCCTCTAAAGCCCCGAATGTCAACTCATAACCAACATCCAGAAAAGAGTCCAAATCCTGTGGAATTTATAGGTCACCACGGGGCACTGGAGACTACGTGAAGTTATACAGTGTAGCCATAACACATACGCATGAAATTGAGTTTTATAATCTAATCCACATATCCACAAATCCTTGCACGATTATAGCTAGTCTAGCCACATGCCAAAATGCAATGTTTTTAGCACTGTTGGTTCTAACATGTGATCCCAACCTCTGCAAACATAGTGAAGCAGTGTGGCATGTATATTGGATTTTCCACTATTTCCAGACTCCACAGGTTTGTTTACATGGACAGTATGTGAGTGCTGACCTGAAAGCAGGAGCGTTTTCATCGAGACTGCAGGTGGGAAGTCTAATGGTGTAACAGTATTGCAGTGAGTGGGCAGGTCTAAGATTTATTGATAACAAGCAACAGTAACAACCTCAACAACTGCCTCAACAACTTGCATTTTTACAGTTGCAAAGTATGTGCTACACTCAACCATCAGGGAGTATCTATTCTAAAGACTTTCCCCTTAAGGTAGCCTACAGTTTTTGACCACATCAGATCAGCTTAAGTGATGACGATGAAGATGTGAAGGTAGCATTTTTGTTAAGCCTTTGTAGCTGTAGTTGTTAATGTTGCAACCCACCTCAACTAAAGTTATAAATTATTTAAAAGGAATGTTAAGGTAAAACTAACAAAAAGAGGCTCTTAACATAGTAGATCAATGTTTAACAAAGTAATTGTTACGTCCCAGCTCAGCTAGGGAAAGGGGAAGTAACAAAACAAGATGGAAAATTGGAAAACTAAAAAAGTTATAATATAATTAAAAAGGATTGTTAAAGTATAAAAACTTACAAAAAGAGGCTCTTAACAGAGTAGTTCAATATAAAATTTAAAATAATACAGCTAACAAAACAAAAGCATATAAATTCCAAAAACCACAAATGCAAACCAGTCTCAGAACTAGTCGAAGGACTACAAGTGTCTCAATTTACAAAGTCCCAACAATCTCACAGTCACAGAACAAGAGTGGCATGCTGTTCACTGACACAATCCAGCAGCCAGGAGTGGCAGGGGGCGGGTCCTTTTAAGGCGTGGCAGGTGCAGGTGAAGGCCCAGGAGTGGCCAGGCTCTAGGGCGTCGCACCAATCCACACACAGGGCCCAGGAGCCAATCAGGTGTCAGCTTACGAGCAATGCTCCAATTGCAGGAGAGGTCTGTCATTTCAACGCTTGCTTGCAGAAACAGATCAGCAGCAGGGACAACACATATGGCTGTGGGAGGAGCTGGAGGCCTGGGGCCGTAACAGTAATAAAGCCAACAAAAATAAAGTATATAAATTACAATAACACAAAAACAAACCAGTCTCAGAACAAAGTCACAAAGAAGTGTCACAGAGACACGAAAAAGTACAAAAGTAGTGGTTGACGCATGAAGCTGGAGGTCTGGGGCTGTAACAGATAATAAAATATGCTCAAACACATATAATCACTTTTTGGCAAATATTGAAAAGCAAAAACTAATGTTTGTTTGATCTAAAATGAACAAACATCTCAACACTACAGTCTAATATCATCCTGGCTGTTTCTTGCCAAGTTCAGTTAAATTCCTCTAGTGATTCTATAAGTAGCCTACATATGGAGGTCCCCATTTGTGCTACAATGAATTTGGGAAATTAGTATTACGACAATTTCCTGTAAACATAGTGCATGACAGTCGGTTTAGGGAGATATTCAGTATAGGCCTGGTTGGATTTGGACCATTTTAACATCACAGTGTATGACCAGCTCGTGTTGTCAGTGGTTGCACAAGTCAAGTCATGATTGTAGTTAAAGCTATCTTTTTATGTTTCATAGTTTGATTGCATTACTCAATGTGAAAGTTACTAGATGAGGCTCTTCTCCTGTGGGACCCATTACCAGTAACACAGAAAATGAATGAAAGCTGAGATCCAAGCCTTAGTCACTGTATTTATAATGAAACTGGCCCACCACCACATGAGCAACAATAAGTCAACAGTCTACTTTTGTCCCACTTAAGTGTTTCCACAAAAAGGAGCCATGGAACTCTTTCCAGATCGGAGTGTAATTTTGAAACTGACCTTTACGGAGCTGGCTGCTGTAAGTGCCAGGGCTCCTCCAGCACAGGAGCCTGTTCCATTGTGAAGCTCATCAGCCAAACATAATATCTTAACCCAAACAGCAGCTCCTGTTGTGTTTCCTGTTGTTATGGAGCTGGGTTAATCGAAATTGCAATATGTTTTTGGTTTTTAGTGAATGGACAGGTGGAACTTAAAGGTGCACAATGGGTGCACCACCTATGCCTCCATGGAGATGTTATTGCTTGCCGGCCTGTTCTACGGTATGGCATTAACCTCTGTTTCCAAGGAGACAAGCAGGAGACGCCACTAGAACTAATTACCAATTTTCTATGGAAAGACTGACCTGCTCAATGTAATCACACACGTTTAAGGATTCTTTCTAGCAATAAAACACATGAAATTGATTAAATAGATAGCTACATTTAATACTAATACTGATATTTACTTTTTGGCATTCAAAATATAGTAACCGTTGAACACCTGAGGCGTTCTTGCACAAGCAGTGAAATAATCTCAGCGGAATAATTTTTCTCCTCCAACGGTACAGTTCGTTCTCCTAAGCACCTGTAGCAACAAAAACAGAATCCATACTTCTATACTGTGTGTCCAATAACATATTTACTTTACATTAACTATACAATCTAGCTCTAACGTCATATCTTGTGCTTATGTGTGAACTGACAAGTTAATATGACATGAAAATACCTATGGTTTAAGTTTAATTTGTGCTGAGTTTGAATTGGCAGACTGTCGGCTGTAGCGTGACGTTTGCTTTGGTCATTAGTATTGGCCGTGTCGGATCTGAGTGGAAACATGGGTGACTGCCAGCCACATGACAGGGCAGAGACAGCCAGAGTCCTCTCAGGTCACCATCACCGAGCTGACCCCCACCAACACACTGACCACTGCAGCTGACCTGATACAAGGGCAGAGCAAACCCATTGATAACAGTATGTAAATATTATACCTCATCTGTATTTATAATGATTTAACCCACAAGAATCTTCTGTCTTTAGCTATGGCTGATGACTTTTGCCACTGGAGCTAATAGGCCTAGTCAAAGATTGTTGCTAGCTGTTATTTAAAGGCCCTGTATGTAATTTTTTCCACTGTATTTGAGCAAAGTAGGTCTTGCCCCAGTACAGATATATCGTGTAATCAGCTCCCGAGGTTAAAATATTTTAGATATACTGTTGCCTGACCTACACCACCAAAAAAAGGCTGTGATAGGGCCCTGATTACTCTTGCTGTTTAGTTTAGTGAAGCGCTGATAGAGAAATTCCACTTCTATGCTGTACCAGCCCCACACTGTCAGCTCAGTCCTCGTTATCTTGGCTTATGTCATCAGGGGTATAATACTCCCTACAACAGAAGCATAGTTAGAGTGGACCCGACTGGAATGGACAATACTGTAACCTGCATTAGAACTCCAGCCTCATGCCTCTTCTTCCAATTCTTGGGCTATACATTATAAGAGTGACAGAGACATACATTATACAAATAAATTGATATAATCTGCCAATATGCACATTTTCATGCTGTGACCCTAAAAATACAAACGTATCAATGAAAGTCCTGTTGAGTTTTAATAGATTTACCTCACCTTACCTCATTTACTGTGCAACCTATAATAATATTCTATAATGATGCTTTATGGACTCTGTGGAGACTTAAATGAGTTTGTGTGTGCTTGCTTGGGGCCGTCCAATGGTTTAGCTCATATTTGGGGTTTAAACTGGCAACGTTACATAACACTGAGTTAAAGGCAGTCATAGATGAAGTAACAGTGTTTACATTCAGATTGAAATGGCAGAAAGGAAGTATCCGTCATCCCGAGTTAATGGCCAAACTACTGTTTACCAGGCCTCTTTCCAGTAGGGAAACTGGTTCCATTGCACCACTCCATTAAACAGCTTTGGTTTTGCCCCCCTTAAGACTAGTCCATCTTTCTTTCAGGAACATGTTTCTAACTTCTTTGTATTCTGTGACGGAAAGTTCAGGGCTGTACCGTCTAATGAGATTCATCCATACGTGATGCCTTCAACACATTTAAAAAGGGGGTATTATGCAAAATCGACTTTTGGAGCTTTCTACCATGTTATAACGTTGTTCCCTCATCAAAAACATGCCAGAAGAGGTTTTATATGTCATCCACGCATGTTTGAGTAATCTAGTGATCTCTCGTGGGCCCCATCCGAGCCCTCCTTACAGTTAGAAGTACGATTCTGTCCAAAGCTCAGCTCACAAGCCTATGTCACGCATGCTCCCACACAGCTATTCTCAAGACATATACAAAAGCAGGATACAAAACAATACACAGCAACTTCACAAACCTGACGCGATGTACAGGTAACATGGTGATCTAAATATGTTATGTATTAGCAGTTAATACCCCATAAAAGTGCATAATAATAATAATGCAGAGACTCTGTGACAAGAGGAGCGTCTGGGGGAAGATGGTGGTACTCCTCTTGCGATAGAGTATATGATGGTGGTATAAGAAGGGACAGAATGACAATGCAAAAACTCACTATATTTACAAGCTCTCCAAGCATGCTCTTGACCAGATTTTTGTGTTGTTTCTCCAGAGAGCCGGTAATACCACTCTTCCCAGTATACATGTCATATAATTTCCTGGCTATTTCTTGCCCAGAGCAGTTGAATACCTCTCTTAGCGTGATCAGAGCGCACTGTATCGTGCAGCAGTGCTCAGGGTACAGTCACAGTACTCCAAATATGTTTGTGTGCGATAAGTGCCTCGTTCGGACTACAAATTCCACAAATTCATTGTAATTTTTCTGGTGTGCATACATGTAGTTATTAAACATGTGACTATTTTGTAAAATGGTGGAAAACCTGGATTGCCAGATGACATCAAAGCTTTATTGTGTTAATAATAAATTGCACCTTTAACTTAACTATGGTGTATGATAATAAAACCAAAGTGACACAATTAAACACAAATTATTGCAAGTTTTGTGCTTAGTACAACTTGTGTCATCCTTTCCTGAACATGGAGCCTCAGAACTGGCCAAAAGTGCTTTTACTGTGTTTTCTCAGTGAGCGAGTATCATTGATGTTTTACTGCTGCCCACTGCAGTCAGTACGGCCAGAACATTACATTACACCATTTAGATCGTTAGACATTTTCCTATGCTGTAGAATCATGTTTATTGACAAAAGTATAGAAGCCCACTAGTGACATTTAAAGGATGGAGAAGTGCCATAAGAAATATGAAATTGTGGTCACTCAGTTGTATCATAATGTTTGGAAGATATATAATTGTATTTCCAATTTGGGTTCCACACATGATGGTCCATATGCATCGGAACACATGGGGACATATATAAGGCAGAGGTTGGCTGATGCTAAATTGCACCAAAATGCTATGAAGGTACCTCGAGAGCCAAAACTTTGTGCCAATGGGTCAGACAACTATCGCATAGCACACCAAGAGTCACACTCAATTGTCCACACATCCTTTTCATTATTATTATGGTCATCAAACACCACACCATGAGTCGCATGAGAAGCGATCAGCTGACCTCCAAGCCCCACAGACATGTGGACACACACTTCCCTGGCACAGTGCGGAGGTCATTTCTTTCTCTCATTGTGACTTAACAAACAGTGAGGGTGGTGCACAGTTGAGATTGGAGATTAATGACAAAGACTTATATATAATATCATATAAAGATGATTTTCTTCATCAGACAAAGACTCCAAATGTCCAGCATCACACATTTATTAAGCATCTTTGAGTGTCCAAAAAAATGCTATATAAGTTTGATATATTATTATTAAAAATACCTAGTACTAACACTATTTTGCATGTCGAGGACTGCACCATGAAAGTGGAGTTGTCAATCTTCACTCCACCATAATTAAATCACATGGACAACAACAGTTCATTTTAAGAGGAAAAAGTCACAAACAAAAAACCCTCCAACTTACACTAATCTATTGTACGACATAATGAAACATGTCCAACTAGAAAAAAATTAAATTTGAACTTAGAGGGAATGTGGACATTTTTCACTTGACATGGGATGTATTTCTGTAATACTTTGGCAAACGTGAATATGCAAGTATTTTTTTAAATTATTATTTTATTTATTGTATTATTATATGTCTGTTTTCAGATTTTTTTTTTATTTGTATGTTGACTTTATTTATGACTTACTATTTATTTTTTTCATTAAGCTATATTGATAACATATATATAAGGTTATTGCCAACTATTATGGTGAAAAACTTCAATAAAAAGATAATTAAAAAAACAGGAAAAAGTCACAATGTGGTACCTTAAGATGTTGTGTATATGGACGTGTGCACATGACTGTTCACCCAAACTGGCGACAGGTTAGCTATAAAACACATCTAAGAGACGCTAAATACACAACCAATACTTAAGGGACTATATGATTAATCTGTCCATTTTACAGTGACCTAATACTTTTCACAGTCAGATTTACGACTCGTTAATATTGTGCACACATAACATCTGAAAACCCTAAAAGTTATTATTGGTCCAGAGTTGTAGATTTCTCCGGACTGTGCTCAGTGGGAGCGTACATGGCTGCAGGGTCATTTGAGTAGCAGCATGTCGAGCAGATGAGATTTATTAGGTAAATCTGTGCCGCTCTGACCCCCCACTGTAGTCTGTATATGTGTCTTATAGTGCCACACAAACACACAGCTCACAGCTCGGCCCTCAGCTCCCACATGTCCAAACTCACAGGAAAAGATGACTTCCCAAAGGTGTACCATGAAAAGGCCTACTGTTTCAACTGGATTTTCCACGACAGAGCGTCCCCCATGAGTGAACACATGCCAGCGTCGATGGAAACAAGTAGGCAGCAACTATACATGTTTTCCACACAAAATTTAGATTTTGCAACACGTTATTGATCCCTGTAGGAGAATATTTTTTTCTCTATGGAGATCAGGGCATAGTAGTGGAGCGGGAAGTGGTTGGAAGTAAATCGTGATGTGAAATGGCCACAAATTCCTCATGGATACCACTTAATCTTAATCTTAGTCTTAGTCTTAATCTTATCTGATGCCAAAACTTCTCTGGGGTCTTTGAGTTACCACTGCCATCAGTCTGCCACAAATCTTGGTGTTGTTTTAGATGGTTCTTTCAAACTTGACCAACAGATCAGCCAGGAAGTCAGATCAGGCTTTTACCAACTGCGTTGACTTAGTAAGGTGAAGCCATATCTGCCTCGCACTGACCTGGAGCGTGTCGTTCATGCCTTCATCACCTGCCGATTATACTACTGTAACTCCTTGTACTGTGGGTTGGACCAGGGCTCCATCCACCGCTTAGAGTTGGTCCAAAATGCTGCGGCACACATGCTCATTGGGAAAGGGAAATATGAGCACATTTCTCCTGTGTTGACATCTCTGCACTGGCTCCCTGTCAGCTTCAGGATTGATTTTAAGATTCTGTTGATGGTTTTTAAATGTCTCCATGGGTTGGCCCCTCCCTTTCTCTCTGAGCTTCTTTCTGTCCTTGGTCCCAGTAGAACTTTGAGATCAGCAGACCAGATGATTTTGGATGATGCTAAAAACTAGAGGGGGCCTGGCTTTTGCTGTAGTTGGTTTCAGACTCTGGAACAGTCTATTTCTGGGTATTATAACAGCCCAATCGTTAAGTATGTTTAAATCTTTGTTGAAAACTCATTTGTTTGCTCTGGCTTTTGACTTGACTTAATAAAGCATGAACGGAGACCTAATCAAGCATGAAGAAATACTTACATGAGAGGGGACAGGCTTAGTAACTGCATAATTAAGACGTTAAAGCAAGTAGTTACTATGTCTAAATCATTCTTAATAATCAATTTGGTCATTATTAATTAAGTCTTTGTTCATACTTTATTAAAGCTATTAGAAGTGTTAGCAGAGCCATATAAATTTACCAACTTGCAGTACTTCAAATTTACTCAACTGCCTGCTTCAATAAGTTGCCAGTCACCAAAGATTTCTGATGACAGATAAATAGCTAAATGGACTACTACTATGAAAACTTTTGCTAGTACTACAACGACTTGTCTGTCCACACACTGCAGAATCAATATAGGATTGAGAAGACTCCATTTCTAAAAGTGTGTCTTAAAAGATGAAGCAGTGGAGATGTGCTTCTTCAGATACTCCACATCAGCTTACGATTTGATTTTATATCATCGTATTGCTCTGGGCTGACCTTGACTCCACTGGTTTTAAATTAGATGATAGGATGGCACATCAGTATTCAAACAATTAAAGTACTATGGCACAAGCATTAAAAAAATGTTAGTAGATTCTATTTTGGGCACATCACTGCCTTTGTCTGACAGGCTCTGCTTTGGAATGTGGACAGACCCGATAATGAAATCTATTTATGCAGCTAGTTAATGAGTATGTGTTTTCTAAGAATTTTCCATAGCGTATAAATCTGTGTAAACCTTCAGTCTTCCAGGTATGATTCATAGCAAATGAAAAATTCTGTCAATTCTGTCAACTGGACAAAAAGTTTTAAAGTGAAGACGCATCCAAGTGGCTTCGGGTCAGATTGCTGGTAGACACTACCTTATATATATATGAACTACACTGAAACTAACATACCTGTTGTTTACAGTTTCTATTTGTTACCTAGGGCTATTGAACTACAGTGAGTGTGAACTGTGCCTGAGTCATATTTCGCATAATCATTCAGGCCCCTAATGGGTGCTCTCACACCTCATGAGCATATTAGCCCTATTGTTTTCCTTGTTTTTATTTAGGTCTGAGGATGGAGTTATAAATAGGAGATAAACGATGGAAAGGCCCCTCCTTGAGGGGCTGGTGTGGAGAGATCCGGGCAGCAGTCGAAGGCGGGGGCCTCGACGACCGGATCTCCGGACATGGAGACTGGGTCTGGGGACATGGAATGTCACCTCGCTGGGGGAAAAGGAGCCTGAGCTGTGCTTGAACTCTCCATTTCTCTGGTGTTGCCCGTGGGGAGCGGCGGCGAGCTGGGTTGGGCTTGCTTATGCCCCACAACTCAGCCTTTCAACTCACACCTCCGGGAGAGCTTCTCCCAGATCCCAGGGGAGGCTGGGGACATGGATTCTGAGTGGGCCATGTTTTCCACCTCTATTGTTGATGCGGCCGCTCGTAGCTGTGGTCGTAAGGTCTGTGGTGCTTGTTAGGGATGCCGTCAGGCTGAAGAAGGAGTCCTATCAAGCCTTGCTGGCTTGTGGGACTCCTGAGGCAGCTGACGAGTACCAGCGGGCCAAGCGTGCCGCAGCTCGTGCAGTCGCAGAGGAAAAAACCCGGGATTGGGAGGAGTTTCTCGGGGTTGGGAGGAGTTTGGGGAGGCCATGGAGGAGGACTATTGGATGGCCTCAAAGAGATTCTGGCAAACCGTCCAACGCCACAGAAGGGTTAAGTAGTGCTTCACCAACACTGTTTACAGTGCGGGTGGAGAGCTGCTGACCTCGACTGGGGACGCTGTCAGACGGTGGAAGGAATACATTGAGGATC
>JACM01006475.1:0-29651 GCA_000787095.1 Periophthalmodon schlosseri | reverse complement strand
CGCATGAAACGAAGAAGCTCATTGGTCTATTGAACAAAATCAGACTGAAAATCAAACATTTTATCCATTTCCATTTATCTTTATTTCTAGAGGGACAAAACAAATAAGTACTTCTAGATCAGGGGTTTGCAACCACTCTCTAAAGAGTCACATGCAGCTCTTTAAAGTCTCCAATGCGGCTCTTTGCACTTTGATTGAGAAATGTTGTTTTGGATATACTTTATTTATTAAGTTTGTATTTGACAGTGTTTGTAGCATGAGAGTATTCAATCTATCAATATCTCAATTTTTTTTACTATTTGTCTGAGCAAATCCCATGCATAAAACCAGAAAGAATAATCATTTTGTAAATATTACACATTAAATGCACCAGAATGCAGGAAATTACATAGAATTTGCTCAAAACCCCCAGACCCCCTAAAAACACTTCAAGTCCACAAAGTTCGTAAATACAAAATGTTATATATTCATTATAATGTATTAATAGCTACAAACAGTTTAATCAATTAATTTAAAGAAGTTAATTTATCACTTCATCTCGTTCATCTCGTTACTTGTATAAAAACGTATGGCTCTTTCAGACTTTCATTTGGTTTGAAATGGGCCAATGTGGCTCTTGAGTGAGATGACAGATACAGTTTCTCTCCACCTGAGAACTTATTTAGCTTATTTACAATTATAGGTCATTATACCAATAAAAAAATAAACATACTTTTTGAATGTAAACAAATTCAATACACAATATGTTTATGTATTTTACAGTTCCAGATTTAAGGACCACAGCAGTAGCTTCATGTAATGCACTTGTTTGCTCCCTGTTTGTGTATTCCAAAGCATTACAGTTTATTCCCGCGTTTGAAGATTCAGCTATTTGAGCTTCTATGGGCCTGAAGCACAAACGCCCCTACTGATACTTTGCAGTGACATTGTGCTGGGGGTGTTCTACATGTATCTCTATGGCGGAATAGTAAAAGGAAAGGCATCTATGGTGGAATGTTCAGCAGTTACCATGGCAACACAATCCACACATTAGCATACACTGCCAAAAAAAAAAAAAATTAAACTCAGGAGCCTGTGTCAGTCCGAGGGTGGAATGTTCAGCAGTTACCATGGCAACACAATCCACACATTAGCATACACTGCCAAAAAAAAAAAAAATTAAACTCAGGAGCCTGTGATCAGTCCGAGCGTTCATGGTCCTGTTTAGAAGTTTGATTTTCAACAAGAAGATGAGAGTGACTGAAAAACTGTTGGCTAATGTTAGCTAGCTTGTGACTGTAATGTTATTTGAGAGGAACTTGTTTAACGGTCAAATTGTGTTAAAACAAAGCTTCAGACACAGTAGTGGCTTCTGTTAGCATCACACCCTCAGGGAATGTTGATGACATCAGCTGCAGTATCCATATTTCCCTGTGGTGTTGTATTATATGCAATTTAACAAGGGTATATTGTGCAGAAGTGAAGCTGGGCCTCAGTAGCTCGAGCGCTAACGATTGTGTGTCACTATTAGCTCAGTGATGAATTAGACAGTAGCAGTATCGATGAGCCACAGTTCACTATTGACCCGCCCTGTATGCAACACAAACGAACAAACAGATCAACCAATACAATTCAAATGGGATTTCCTTGAGGTCTCCATTGTGATGTAAGCATTTCTAGTCTGGTATTTTGAACCTGATTACTTTCATGTAATAATTTAAAATGTATTACCTCCATAGACTGTATAAAGAAGTGGACTACATGAGTGTGTACAGTAGCGTTCAGCTCCAGTCAAATGAAGCTCATTGAGGCTAACAGTTATAGGGGAGAATTTGGAGCCGAGTTCCATATTTGGAATTTCCGACTGAGAGAATTGTAGCAACCAAAGATCCAGTCCAGAGAGTGGCTGTTGACGGTAATGCCCCTTCCTGCCCGCACCGCTGGTTTAGAAGGGAGCGGGTGCTTAGCAGTATTGTCAATCAAACCTATTGCTAACGCTAGCAAGAGTGACCGAAGAAGGTGCCTGATTTGTCTGTTATTACTGTTCATATCTTGATTTACAGGCACAATAGTGAAATAAAAACCCCATACAAACATTTTAACAAAATACCAAAATAATGAGCCTGACAGCAGCAGTTACAGAGAGAGAGGCCACAGTTTTTCAATAGAAAGTGAATTGGAGCCAGAGTCGATGGAGCCGGAAGCACGCCCATGATCACTTCCTATCTGGAATGTGGCGGCTGGCAGGTTAGCTATGTCCATTTATATATACAGTCTATGATTACCTCAGTACAGATATATTATAAAAGCAGCTCTTGGGGTCAAAATGTGACCGCCGTGTCCTGTCTGCATCTAATTGTAAAGTGTTGCTAGGTTCCATGAACCAGGAAGTAATGCTTGTGTGCTCTTAGCATGCTAGTTATTGTTATTTCTCCCACAGATTATATTGTAAAAGCAGAACTTTGGTGTGACATTTAGTTCAGTTTGTAGAGTGTTTGTCCACTAATCCGAAGGTTGGTGGTTTGAATCCTGCTCTCCACATAAACTCATTGTTTGAGCAGTTGGAAAAGATCTATAAAAATGTGACCTCTGACTTTGTGACAAAATCAGATCCCTGCACACTGTTTGCATCTAACAGTTTACCCTGAATATAGAAGCCTGATATGTCACTAAAATCCATTTTGGGATGAGCGCATATTAAATAGACCAGGGGTCGGCAACCTTTAACACCCAAAGAGCCATTTGGACCCAGTTTCTACGGGGGAAAAAAAACACTGGGAACTTTTTGACATCTGAACCTCTGCGCATAGCATCTGCAAATCGGGGCTGTATCTTTACACAGGACTGTAAGCTGTCCTCTGTGAGGCGTGAGCGGTGTTTGTTTTTAACATAGTTCATGGTGTAGAATAGCTGCTCACATATGTATGTGAATCCGAAGATTGACAGGACTCCAAATGCATATTTCTCGATAAATGCACGGCTTTTTGGCGGTGTTTTGGCGGGCTTCTGCGAGTGTGATACTTATTTTGAGCAACGAAAAATAATAAAATAAAATTTTTATATTTCAAGATCACAATAATCTTCCAATTAAAAAAAAAAAAAAAAGAACTAACACAAATAAAATACACTTAAGTTAAATATTTATAATTTATTTTCCCAAGCCACGCAGAGCCGCAGTATAAGGATGAAAGAGCCGTGAGTTGCTGACCCCTGGACTAAACAGATTTATATACCTTCTTCCTCCTGTCGCAGTTCAAAAGTATCAGATTCATCTCATTTCTTGACTAGTCTCATGTTGACAGGTTAATCGTGTAGTGTTAGAGCTTTCACATGTTTTGCAGAACATACTGAAGTGTCTGCTTTCTGAACTCTGAACATGGAACGAGACGGCCATGTCTGAGAGGTCGACATGTTCTTCAACTCATTACACGGCTCAGGAGTTTTAGTGCCCTGTCTTTGATGTAAGAGCTGGAAGGTTAATTATTTTACTTCTATGGGGTATTAAAGAGGGGGTATTTTTGCTTATATGGGGTTTCATTTTCGGCTCTCTGAGTCTCCCCTCCCTTTGCTCCTTGCACTAAGTCACTCCCCCTTCAGAGCGCTATCACATTACAATCAGCTGCATCCCGCTAATGAAACTACTGCCAATCACATCAGGTTTGTCAAGTTGCTGTGTACAGTTTTGAATCATGTTTTTGTATATTTATGGAGAATTGCCCTGTGGGAGCATGGGTGATGTAGGCTTGTGGGCAGAGCCTTGGACAGACTCTTACTGTATAAGTATGTTTGAATAGGGCCCAGGAGAGATCACTAGATTACTCAAGCATGCATGGATGACATCTTAAACCTCTTCAGGCATGTTTTTGATGAGGGAACTGAGCTCACAGACAGTTCATGAAGAGGAGCCATGTTGTTTTTCCAGTGGTCCAGTCTGATTGGACAATCCCAGCTGAGACTGCTGTACAATACAACTTTTGCTAACCCTGATTTGTTTGTTATTAATTTTTCATATCTTGATTTACAGGCACAATAGTGAAATAAAAACACCAGGATCATGTAGAGCGGGTTAATACAAACATTTTAAGCCCAAAATGACGAGTCTGGGGGGGGAGTCTGTATTAACTTATTTTTTACATTTGCACTGTGATTGTAGTGTTGAGTTTCATACAGAAAGTGGGAGCCTGTGCGTCTGTTGTCACTGTAACTGAAGTGTTTTTTGTCAGAACGTCGACCTGTTTTAACGCTGCAAAACAAATCTACCTACGTCACCTGAACCTGAACCTTCCACACTGTTCTGCGGAGGCCTGGCACAAACATGGATTACATCTCTTCAGTTTTGTTTAGTGCTTGGCTCAATGATTCTGTATAAATACGCTATCTTTTTCAATCCAGATTTTTTTTTTTTTATTATTATTTTTCTTTATAAGCAGCCATATTTGTTTTGATACAGACTAACCATGCATGCCCCTGTTCTACCTGTCAATCATGCCCATCTGAATTCACCAATGACCAGATACTTCACAAAGTACTGGAAAAATGTGTACTCTGGATCCCTCCTTATGCATTCTGACCATCCTAATTATTCACATTGATGAGTTCATAAGTGCTTTATAAAGACCAGAGCAGACTTAAGAAGAGAAGGAAGCCATTTTGTTTTTTCCACACTGGACTGCAGAGGCCTCCGGGCATAAAAATGGATTACATCTCTTCAGTAAACTACTTTCCTCTCTCACTATTTGGGAAGGTTAATCTGAAAGTGCTGTGCTCACATTTCCAGAGTATTCATTTCACCGTCTTATGTGCAACGTTTTGAGGACTATTTTACGTTCAAAAGATAGAAAGTCAGTGTACATCTAGCGGAAGCATGAATGTTCATATTATCACATGTTCTTTTACAGGTTACGATATATATCAATATATATTTTTTTTTCAGTATTGATACTTGTTCATATGAGGATCTAGTTTCAGTAGTATGGTTTGAAAATATCACTTTACATGTACTGTATCTGGGGAAAAAATAACATTAACATTTAATTAGTAAGCATCAAACAACAAGGAATCTCGAATATGAGTTAGTTCAGTGTTTTAAATGAAGTTAGTCCCTACATTCTACTCAGAGCAGTTGAGCTTTTGTTTACCCGTTGCTATGTGGACGGCCGCAGAGCAGTGATACAGAATGTGATTTAACTGTTGCTGGAACTACTTGTGCGTTATGCAGAAATAACACACGGAATTCTCACTGACCTTAATAAAGCATGAAGAAATGTTTAATTCATAATGAACAAATTGTTTAAGGGATATTCAGTCTTAGTAACTACTTCACTTAACTACTTAAAGGTCCTGTACTCCATTTAACCAAATACGAGTACATATTGTATGAACAGGTCTTGAGGGCAAAACAAGTCTGCTGTGTGCTGTCTGCATCTAATTATAAAGTACGTCGAACAATCAGCAAATGTGTGTTAGAGTGGTAGTTATTGTTAGCTTTACTATGACAGCAAAACTCCGCTCTGGTCTCTGAGAGTTGTAAAAAGTGCTTATAAACTCATCATGGTGAGTAATTAGGATGCTCAGAATGCATAAGTTAAGTAACTTTAGAGAAGTAACTTTAGACCACTGCAGTTTAAAATGAACTAGTTCTATTTTTCATGTTTTTAAGACAGTAAAAATCTGGTACTACCCTAACCCTTTAATGAAGTGTTTAGTATGCCTTTCTTCACACTTTATTAAGGCTAATTAAGGTGTAGTTATTAAGAAGTGGAACCACATGTACTCAAATGAACAAAGATTTAAAAAACTGGTGGCATATTCTCTCTAGTGCCTCAAACATGTCGTCTTCTCTGATCTGGCATCGTGTAAGCTGCTCTCGCTCCAGCTCCAGCCTCAGTGCTCTGGTGTCAGGCCAGTTCAGCTCATGTCTTTTGATTCTGGGCCTTTACATGAAGCAAATCAAAGAGAACAGAGTGTGGTGTGTGTAATCATATTCAGATCCATTTAAAGTTCTGGATTCTTCTGCATAATTCATACTTGGTCAAAGAGCATGTAAAAGGCTCCACATGTGTTCCATATGGTTCTTCACACGAGCTGTTAAAGCTTCGTCAGGAATAAAAAATGTCTGCTGGGGATTTTGAAATGTTTAGGTTGCTCTTTCAATTCACTTTTTTGCTTAAGGCAAAGATAAAAAATCTAAGGTTTTAAACTTGAATGTGTGATCTAAGCCGCTGCACTAATGAGCCTCATCAACAAAAACCACTTTAGAAGTAATTTCCTTTTAAGAACAGAAAGTTTTAGAGAAGAAAAGGTAGAAATAAGACCTGGCAATTTAAACTTTATATAGAGAGAAGTTCAAAATATTTTTCATTTAATGTTTTTATAAAATGCAAATGAAATGTACAAAATGTTTTGTAGTTTGGAAAGCTCCGTCATTTCCCCGTGTTGAGAAGGCTGAGCACAAACCCAGTTTGATTTTCAAATGTTTGTTCTTGTTTTTTGTTCATCATTTCCATATTTAGGATTGTGCTTATATATGTACTGTACTCGTTTATATTCAGTTCAATAATGCAGTATGTTTTTGTGCTATTTTTCATGTGAAGTTCACTCAAAAAAAACCTTGGCAAAAGCTGAAAGTAACAAGTATAAATACCCCTTAGGTCGACCTGTGGTATTAATAGGCCATGCAACTTCAGAACCTACTGAGGTCAGTTTTGTATCTGACCGAACTCTGAGAGGCTGTGGGTCACTCCACGCTTCACCTGGAAATTGCAAAGTACAGTTGTCTTAATGCGGTTTGTCCCAAAGCAGAAGATCTCACCACCCCAACCACTGCGACAGGAGGCTGTTACCACCCAGCTCAGCTCGTACGACCCAGCTCCGCTAGGGATAGGGGAGGTATTTAAAAGAATGTTAAGAGCCTGTTTTTGTTAGTTTTACCTTTTACAGAGTAGTTAAAGGTATAACCAAAAATAAGAAAGCAACAGAACTGAAATGTACAACTTACAAAAACACAAAAACAAAAGAACAAACCAGTGTGTTAAACTCCAAAGGTGTCCTGGTGTCTCAGTTAAACAAACCACACTGTTCCAGTGACCCGATCACTCCAACTAATCACTCCACCCAATCACTTTATCCATTCATTATTCATAGTTTCATGATTATGCACGTCTCTCCCAATCAGGAGGCGGGCCCAAATTTGGGTCCCCAATTTCACCTTCAGAATTTTAATGGAGGGATTATATGTTAATTGCTTCCATAGAGTATTTTGTAATGGCTGTTCTATAACATTTATTTGTTTATTTTGATTTCGATCTTTAAAATATGATGCATGAGTACATAGGAAAAAAAAAAATCACTCAGAAACAAAGAGACAAATGAATCAACCATCATTATTAACCCAAAAAGAATGACATTTCCCTTTTTTATAAAACAGTAGCTTATCGAGCTACTGGAGGAAATGGACCCTCTTCCTATTAATTTATATTAGAGGGGGGCCCATGTGAGGCTTCCTGCTTTGGGCCCCCATATTTCTGCTGACGGGCCTACTTACATGATCCGGAGTCTTCACGAGTACAGAGAAGTGGGCGGGGATAGGTGAAAACAGCAACTTTCTCCAATGCAGGACAATACATGCTTATTCAAACCTGCATGGATCAATTGAAATTCAACTTTGAGTAAGCTAATGATGGAACGCTGTCATAACAGGGTTCAAGACTCATAAACGTCCATTTTACATGATATTTTTAAACTGAAGTATTAAAGAAGACAGGGCTTTTCCAGTCACTCTCTTAAAGATTATACTTATGCTTTGCTGTGACTGGCATTTTGGGCAGAGCTGGGCGATATGCCAGAGAATGTACTCACAATTTTTCTTATTTAATGGTCAATCAATCATATTTCAATTTGCCTTTTTTCCTTTTTAAAAACGGATGAACAGATGGCTTTTAAAAATAATTTCATGATCATAAATAAGGTAGACTTTGAATGAAAGCGGACCTATTCTGCAAAATGGGCTTTTCAGAGTTTTTAATCGAAAATCCCCCTGATACGCTGAAATTGAGAATCGAAAATCAAATCGAAAATCAAACTGCACTTTTCTGAGCTTTTAACCATGTTCTAGTCGTTTCTTCTCATTGAGCCTCTGAAGCTGTATTTGGAGTGATTCATGTTTGAGTAATCTTTAATCTCTTTCACTTACTTAAGTCGTTTTAGATTACTCTTGTGATTTAAAATGTTCAAAACTCTGAAATCCACATACTTTTACTGGCAGAGGATGTGGGCTTCTCAATTTAAAAAGACTGATTATCAAATTTTCACTGACAATTTTCACACAAGAAGCGCAGAGAACTCAGTGTATTGATGTGACAAAATAGATACATTAAGTTGTTTTAAGTCACGGTTTGGTCCTGGTTCAGTCCCGGTTTAATCCATGGGAGTGGATGGTTTTGTGAGTTCTTCCTGCAGGAGGGGGACAGGGGGCGCTCTGGGACAGTTCTCCATTTGCTTGTTTGGATGCGTGTTAGTCTTAGACAAATCTGCAGCCTGCTAGTCCTGGTTTTAGTCCTGGTTTAGTTCTGGTTCAGTCTTGGTTCAGTCTTGGGGCAAGACACATTTTACATGGGGGGAAAAACCTGTACAGGGCCTTTAAATGACCTACAGCATTTTAAATGGAAGGCACTTAAATTAAAATTGATAGTACAATTAATCTTCTATTAGATTATCGCGTTTCCATTTTGCATTATGGCCACATTGGTCACATTTTTATATAGCGCTTTTCCACTTTCAAGGCATTACATCAAGGAACCACTCACCCATTCACACACATTCATACACCAGCGTATGCAGACACTGGGGGTGAGGTGGGTTAAGTGTCTTGCCCAAGGACACAATGACAGCATTCATCTGTAGGCGCTGGAATCGCACCGCCAACCATCAGATCGGTGGACGAACGCTCTACCAACGGAGCCACTGTCGCCCACGTGATCCGTCTCTGCTGTGATTTCCGTTGCCGTTTTAAAATCCATTCCTTGTCGTTCTGTGTCTGTGTGTGCGGGGTTAAACAAAGCCTGGCTCTTCTTACATAAGCCCCCCTGGACTCCTTCACATGTGCAGACTTACCCAGCTGCTGTCACACACGGCTCTGTGAAATCAAACCGATCGGCGTAGCATCGACGTATAAAGACTCGCCTCTGCATCGTCAGCACCACCGCACACCTTATTGCGCCTGTATGTTCTCATTATAAGAAACTCATAAGACGCAAGGCACATATTTGGGGACAAGAGCTACTGTAACTCTCAAAATTTGCAAAGTCGGCAAACTCCATATTTAATAAGAGATGAGAAAAGCTTACATAATCAATATGAAATGCTCACATCTTTTTTATTCTAATGTGTTCCCTGTCGTTTTGGTTGGTACGTTCCCGCTCCTTTCTGGGTTTATTTGCGTCCCAAGGTGTTAGAATGAGCCTATATAACGCTCATGATATTCCCAAACAGCACTGCACATGTTTATTAAAAAGTGTGAAGGGGCACTTTAATTCTCCTCTGGTTTTACGGCTCCGAGTGCGGCTCCGAGTGCAGCTCCGAGTACATAGTATGCTGAGAATGCATTAAAAATGTTAAAGGTACACTATGTAACTTTCCTGATAGAGGGTCCGTCTCCTGCTTATCTCCATGGAAATGTTTTGGCTTTTTCCTGGTATGTTTCACAGTGTGGCATTAAACTCCGTAGTTCTCCGTGGCTCCATCAGACTAAGTTACATATGAGATCTGTGTAGAGGCGCTCACTGTAAAAAATATGTCTTTTGAGGTATTTCTGAAGAATACAAACTACTGTAATAGGCTCTGTGCACAGTAGCATGCTAGCTAGCTCACTTTGTCTTAGAGCTAATGCTAACTTTTATTAAAAGCCTAAAATATAAAATGAACAACCTATTAAAATAAAAATTGATCAATGTAAAGATTACCCGATTGTTTTATATGTAGAATACAGGTTGTGGTACTGTTTTAATATTTTTATGTCTCAAAATTAGCATCAGTGTTAGCATTGAGACACAAATATGTCTCTTTCTAAACACAGAAGTGTCTCTGGTGAAGTGTTCAATTTATTTGTGTAGTGTTTAACATGTTGTCAGTGACATCCACCTACAACTCTCTGTCCTAAATATTTATTCATGTTGGCGTGACTTGGCAAAAACCTTATAGATAAAACTGAACAGGAAGTAGTGACGCTAACAGTGAGGTTGAGGGCGCTGTTGTTCACACAGCCATTTGAATAAATGCAACATATATAATATATAATGCCATAACAACTTTGACATCTAAATGGACATAAGCAGTTGGACTCTCCACCAGAAAGTTATAAGAACAAAATCATTTATTTGAAAAAAACCCACAGAATATGATCTAACAAACATCACTGACAGCTGATTTGAATGGAAGCAACACAAATGGAATAAGCTGGGGCAAGGTCAACTGAAACAATCACATCTTTGGAGCTGAATAATGGCTCCGCTTTCTGAAGCTATTGTGATGGTTTTTTTTTAAAACTTTATTTAAACTGACAGAGAAGACGCTGAACTTTGTGCCAGTTTTTGTTTCATGTGGATAGTTCCAGTAATTAAAGATATTAACCATAAACCAGGTCAACACATCTCTCTAATCTGACAGTTACACGGCAAACTCCACGTGAGAACTCTGACCTGTCTCCAGCTCTGTTTTAAACGCAGTCCATTCTATGCGTATGCGATAAAGAAGCATAGACTTTGAAATACAAAAAAGCAATAATCCTTCAGGTTAAATGAACTTGAATTCAGAATCTGAGTCTCGTGCTGTGATCATTTGTCAGCACTTTACTTGTGCTTTCTAAATGTGGTATTTTTCATGTTTTATAAATAATGTAATTGATTCTATTTCAGTGCAGCTCAGGCTCTGACGCTGGAACAAACAGTAGGTCGGAGTTTGTAACAACAACATTTGAGAGTGTATTCTACTGAGCTGATCATATACGACTGGCAGTGGTGGAAGGTAACCAAGTAAAAGTAGTAAAGTACAGATACCTAAAAATTCTACTTAAGTACATTTTAGAGTGGATACTTTTTGACTTTTACTTCACTACATTTGAGAGTAGGTATCTGTACTTTCTACTCCACTACATTTTTGAACTGGACTGAAAAGTAAAAAATACTTTATTTTAACCATGTTCGTGACATCCTGACTAAAGTTTTCGAGTTCAAGCTTCGGCTTTGAGCAAACAAAAATAAATCCACAAAATTCATAAGAAAAGTTAAGACATTGATTCATATTGTTACTGTTGAACAAAATATGTATCATTTTAAATCAATGTCACTACATTTACACTTGAACAAATTAACAACATTTGTGTGAAATACTTTTACTTCTTACTCTTTAAGTACATTTTTAAACGGGTACTTAAATACTTTTAAATGAATAGATTTTTTTCAGGTGATACTTTTACTTGAGTAACTTTTTATCTTTTGTATTTGTATCTGTAGTAACAATATGAGTACTTCATCCACCACTGACGACTGGGAGGATAGATGAGAGCAAACACATGTAAACGTGGTGTCTGCAGATCATATTTTTATTCTAGCAGCTTGTTTTAAGTCACACCTTTTATTCATAATCAGGATCAACCGTGTGATAAACCAGCGCTTCTATCTGCTTCATTCAGTCATGTTGTGTCCAGTTAAAGACCTGTCTCTGTCCGCTGTTGTGTTTCCAACTCTCGCAATGCACTGTGGTCTGTATTGACCAGTTTAGTGACCACCGATGCCCACTACTTTTCAAGGTGCGTTGTGGGATATTTTGTGTGCACTACTTTTTCAGCAACTGGCCATTTGGACACCACTAAAAATGGCGAGACCCCTAAATAGTGCTCCCTGTAGCGAATAGTGTGGACATTTGGACACAGCTGTAGTGATGGCTTTGTCAAAGTACATGTTACATAAGGGGAGATAAGGATATGATCAGAAAGGCCCCATAGGGAATAGTGTTTGGTCCATTTTTATACATATGGATGACTCAAGACTCATTCAGCTGAAATGACTTCTCTTTTGTTTTATGTTTGTGTTTAAACGTGTGCACTCTGTGGGTCCTCTTTATTTGGGGGAGTTACAGCAGCCCTATACTCCACCCAGAGCCCTGAGGTCAGACTCAAGCCGGGCTCAAGACCAGAGGTGACCGCACCCAGACATGGAACAGCAGCCAGGCTCAAGACCAGAGGTGACAGAGCCTTTTCTGTGTCAGCACCCAGACTATGGAACAGCGCCATCTGCCTGTCAGATCCTCTCAGTCCTTAATGCAGTTTAAGACTAGACTGAAAACCCACATCTCCCTGGCATTTAATACTAGCTAGACGGGATATCTTGGTATTTTTTGTTCTTTTCCTATATATTGTGTTATCTGTATATTTGTTTTTTGTTTTGTTTTTTTTACTTTTATGTGAAGCACTTTGGGCAGATGAAGTTGTTTTAAATGTGCTATAGAAATAAAATTTAATTGGTAGACTTAAAAAAAATACTTCGACATCGAAACACACATTCATTATTCATTGGTGATAAGCTAGCTCACCTACAACATTTAGACAGTGGGCAAAGTGCCTTGCCCAAGGACACGTCAACAGCATGTTCTGGTCAGAGCTGGGATTGAACCACAGAAACATTAGCATTATTTATTTACCGATGCGGAGGGCGGGGGCTTACTGGGATGACTAAGAAGAGCCAAGTCACTGATTGGCTTATGATGGGTGTGTGTGTGTGATGAGGAAACAACAAGTTCTCACAATGTAATAAATACCCACCCACACAAACAGACCTGGAGTTGTGTTTTGTTTCATTCACACGTTTAACGCACAAACCCTGGATATTTAGGCTGAGTTCTTCTCTCAGACAGAAAACACTCTATTCCACCTTGTGATGTCATTTGGTAATACAGGAAGTGCTCCACTATGTTTTTAAACTCCATAGACCTTCACTAGAACCATTTGGATAATTGATTCAGCCCTGGAATTTCCTATTTCTACTGAACTAAAGGTAAAAGGTAGTTGTTAACCTGAAACCTACCACTTCACGACACCACAAGGTGGAACAGCGCATCTTTGAGCTTTGGAGATATAGACAGACTAATAATAAAGAGTTACTCAAACATGTGTGAATGAAACAAAACACAACTCCAGGTTGGGGCGGTAACAACATAACATGGCTTAAAGCTCATAAGAGTCAAGCTTGCGTAATATAGGACCTTTAAGGTTAGGATCAGTCTCCAAGAAATGAATGTCAATGTAATGTCCCCAAAAAGCATGTAAACCCAACATGTGTGTGCCTGTGTGTATGTGAGAGAGAGAGGGAGGGGGAGAGAGAGAAACCAGCCCAAATGACTCTGCGGAGGTGCAAAGATGAGAAGGAGGGAAATGGTCTAGCCTGCGCCTCGTGTGCTGGGTTGCTTTTACACTTGGTTGAGACGTGTTTGGAGCTGAAATCCCAAAATTGCAGCAAAATCACGGTGAAATATGGCTCCCTTTGTCATCAGGCAGAGTGTAACAGATGGGAATGTACATGGGACAGGGTGCCATATTTGACTGTTCAAAAGTAAGCAAACAAATGACTGATATTCATGCTTTTGGCCGTGTATTTTCTTGTCAAAGTTGGAAGTAACTTTGTCCGTTATAGTATAAAACCAGTGATAAAAACATAGTAATGCATCCAGATCTCATTTTTGAGGAGCTGAAGTGAAAAAGTTCCACAGCCTGCCATTAAACATATGTATCACCCTGGGGACAACAGTGACCCCTTCAGGCCATGTTACAGGTCACATCTGTGGAGAGGCGATGTTTCATGTTCTACTGTGGGACATTCCAGGCAGATCAATTGATACTTGCAGTGACATCACACTGGGGGTGTTCTACATGTATGCCTATCGTGGAATGTTCAGCAGTGACCCTGGTGACACAATGCGCACATTAGCAAACACTGTCAAAAAGTTTTAAGACTCAAGAAAAATATAAAATGGATTTAAACAGCACATTTTCAGGCGCCTGTGATTAATCCGAGCGTTCATGGTCCTGTTTAAGAGTTTGATTTTTAACAAAAGTTGAGTGACTAACTGAAAAACTGTTGGCTAATGCTAGGTAGCTCATGACTAATTTTATTTGAGAGGGACTTGTTTAACAGCACAAACCAGCTCACCTGTTGTAGTTCCAGCCAAGCCAGTTCTTTATGGTCAGATTGTGTTAAAGTAGATTTTAATCTGAGCTTTGTTTTGAGTAATAAAGCTTCAAACAGAGCAGTGCTTGCGGTTAGCATCACACCCCCAGGGAATGTTGGCGACATCAGCTGCGATAAAGCTTCAAACAGAGCAGTGCTTGCGGTTGGCGACATCAGCTGCAAAGTATACATTTTGAGCCGTAAAACCCACGGCAATTGAATAAATGCAAAACTTTCCCTTGAATGTTCCATAGTATTAAATGTAATAGCATCTCCATATCGACAAGCAAACGACCTTCCACCAGCAATGTTACACAGTGCAGCTTTAAGTACACATGACTGCCAGTTAAACGCCGCATTCTGGATCCATATCTATTTTTATGTGCATGTGGCTTTATCACTACAGGTCTCACACAGCCGTACTCTATGTACTTTGTGTAATGATCTTCCATATATGACCCCAGTATGTACCACTCCGCGTGCTAAATGCTATGGACAGAAGATCCGACGATAAGGCCTCGGGCTGCTGTTAGCGCCGCACGGACCTAATAGGCCCCCTCTGGAGCCGTTTAGCTGGGGCGCGTGATGGAGTACGCCGCTCTTATCGTTGAGATATGCCTGGCTGCAGCTGGACTCTGACAGAGACTAATGGAGGGACTTTGCCGTCGGGGAGTGCGGCCGCCGTCCAACAGCATTAGTCAACATGACACAACACAGCGCTGCGGACACATCAGAAGAACGCGCGGCGCTACAGAGCTACATAGCGCTTTTATCAACTCCACTGCACATGTGGGGGCTTTGAGAGGGGGGGGAGGGGGTGACTTGTTGGACAACACTTAATTTGTGCTACACTTGTTTGTTGTCCAGTTTACTTTTGGTGAAGTGGCTCAGATGCCCTCCCGTACGACTCGTTACTGAAGTTTCTGAGAGATCGTCGAAGCTCCATATAACAGTTTATGAAAGGAATGAACTTGCTGGTCTAGCTGATTACATGAGTACATTTCAAGTTTATTTTAGAAAATATATACTAATATATGTACTATATTTTAATAAGTTCCTTTCTTGGCAAAGTGGCTCAGATGCCCTCCCATATGACTCATTACTGAAGATTCTGAGAGGTCACTGAGGGTCTAAAGTAATTTAATTAAGCAATTGCCCGAGTTGAATGCATAAATACAAGTTTATTTCATTATATTTGTAAGTAGTACATGTATATATTTCTCAAATACATTTCATTATTATTTAACAGATGAGAATTGCTCTGTCTTGGATTGTGTCACCTTCACTTGGTACCTGCCACCGCTGGGCTGGTGTATGTTTTTATATTGCAAATATATAGTGAGCAAATCAAATAAAACAATAAAGGCTAAGTATAGTAATAGTAATGGTAATAGGTATAAGTATAGGTATAGGTATGGCACAGACAACAGTTCTGGAGGTAGTATTTGAGTCTCCCACAAACCCAGAGTTCAAAACTGAATTGGTTTGAGCTCATTTCTTTACTAAAATGATTACATTTAAGTGATACATGTGTATCAGCAGGAGTGAAACTGATCTGCTGCCTTTTGTGTAAACCATGGTCTGAGTCTATTACATGTGAGAGAGAGAGAGAGAGAGAGAGAGCTAAAGGAAAGAAAAAGAAAGAAAAAAAAACATCTACCTCTGGATCACACATGTAATATATATAATCTCACAAGTAAGTACAGTGCTGTGGATGGAGATAGGGGGTAGGTGAAAACAGAAATTTTATGAGCGCTCATGCTTCAAATGAATGAATTATTCAAATATGCCTGAATCAATCCCTTATTTTTCATTTAAATTGGACCTGTTATGTAAAACTGTTTAAATAAAAAACGTTCTAACTAGAGATAGACCGATATGGGTTATTTCATGGCCAGTGTTGATACAATTTTTTTAAATCCAGAGCCACTGATGTCTGATGAGCTCTGCCAATAAATATATTATTTGAAGTTACAACTAATATAAATAATGTCTATACTTTTTTCTGCTCTGCATAATTAAATTATAAAAAGGAAAGGTAATCTCTTACTTTTAGACATCCACAGACCTGTTTTTACTGCTAACCCATAATCGAGGTGTGTAATCTCATCTTGTGAATGCCATCATCACACTGAAGTGTTAAAGCTCCTATGTTACACAAAACTGACTCTTGTGAGCGTTAAGTCATGTTGGTAAGTAATGTTCTTACCTCATCAAAAACATACCTGGATTTGTGTTTTGTTTCATTCACACATGTTTGAGTAACACTTTATTATTAGTCTGTCTACACTTCCAAACTATTATTAGTCTGTCTACAGCTCCAAAACTCAAAATGCTCTGTTCCACCTTGTGATGTCATGAAGTGCTAGTTTTCAAATTAACAGCTACATTTACTTTTTGTTCAGTAGAGACTGGCAATTCCAGGGCTGAAATGATCCAAATGATTCTAGTGAAGGTGTATGGAGTTTAAAAACACAGTGAAGCACTTCCTGTATTACCACATGACATCACAAGGTGGAACAGAGTTTGAGAGAAGAACTCAGCCTAAATATGCAGGGTTTGTGCGTTAAACGTGTGAATGAAACAAAACACAAATAGTGTAAATATGGGCCCATTAAAATAAAGCTTTATGCAGAAGTTGGTGAGCCCAAACCAAATATCAGGAGATGTAAAGCCGATACCCCATATGCAAAAAAGAGGAAATATCGGCCCTCTGATGGATGTACCAAAAGCTGTAAAGATTATATTTAGACTTGAATTCTGTGTAATGTTCCCTTGGTGATATCCATATCCAGTCTCTCCCGTCTCTCCCATAGACTGTATAAAGAAGTGGACTAAGTGCGTGTGACGTCACCCATAGTGTTCGGCTCCAGTCAAATGAAGCTCATTGAGGCTAGAGCAGTTATAGGGGCCAATTTGGAGCAGAGTTCCGACCGCGAGTATCATAGCAACCAAAGAGCCAATCTGGAGCGAAGCTGTTGAAGGTAATGCCCCTTCCCGCCTGCTTTGCTGGCTTAGCAGGGAGCGGGCTCTTAGCAACACTGTCAGTCACATCTGTTAATAACGCTAGCAGGAGCGGCCTCGGGGAAAGAAGGCGCCTGATTTGTCTATTATTAATGTTCATATCTTGAGTTATGGACACAATAGTAAAATGAAAATACCAGGATCATGTACAGTGGGTTAAGAGTCTGACAGCAGCAGTTACAGAGAGAGGGCCACAGTTGGTTAAGAGTCTGACAGCAGCAGTTACAGAGAGAGGGGCCACAGTTTTTTAATAGAAAGTGAATTGGAGTCGATGGAGCCGGAAGCGCGGTCATGTTCACTTCCTATTTGGAACGTGGCGGCTAACAGGTTAGCTATGTCCATTTATATATTCAGTCTATGGTCTCTCCAGTCTCTTTTCATGTGTGTTCATCTTCTGCCCTGCTCATGCCCACCACAGTGTGATGCTCTATAGGCTCTGACGCTGGAGGCTCTTCTGTGATGCACTGGAGACTGGCACATTGGACCCAGCTGTAAATACACACAGTTTCTTTAATAAGTGCAGTATATGCTCCAGAGACAATCGAATAATCATGCTCATGTAGCCTCATCTTTATTCAAACGTGAGAGTGACCCAGCCTCTGCCCGGCGCCCGCGGCCTTTAGCTCTATAATGATCCCTACCCTGGACTTTCCTCCACATGAAGTGCAGAGCAGCTCAGATAAAGGTCCAGAGCCAGGTCCAAATGAAACTAATGTTGCGGAACTGCTGGGGTAATTTAAACGAACACCATTTGACTTTCTTGTTCATAAGGGCACTGCAAAAAAAATCTATATTAGTTAATCTTGACTTCGAAATCTATTTAAAAGTGCGCTATGGAAATGTTACTGCTTTGCCTGGAATGTTCCACAGTATGGCATTAAGAGGCCTGTTGATCGTTCAAAATGTACTTGGCAGTGGTCTTACAGTTGCATCATTCTGAAACCCATTTTTTCAATTACAGGTGTTTTTATTTCTCTGAAATACACTGAAATACATTATTCTTTTTGTGAGTGGGGTCGCCTCTCCACAGATCTGACTCATGAAGTGTGATACTGTGGAACATTCTTGGCAAAAATAACATCACCATAGAGATGTTGGCGGTTCAAATCCCGCTCTTGACATAAACATCACTGATAGAGCGGTCAGATCCACTGACCCACAGGTTGGTGGTGCGATTCCAGCTCCCACAGATGAATACTGTCATTGAGCAAGACACTTGACCCACCTCGCCCCCAGTGTCTGTGTACACTGATGTATGGGTGAGTGGTGCCTTGATGTAAAGCACTTTGAGCCTTGAAGGTGGAAAAGTGATATTTATGAGTGGTAAATGTGACCGTTTACCATTCATAAATATCTATATATCAAGGTCAATATTTTGAATCTGTCATATTTACTCTTGTGGATGACCAACAAGACTGTGGTCAGCTGGAGCTTCCTGAAGATATAAGACAGGCCTCTGACACTGTCCAAACCCCGTTCTGTTTAGCTGTGCACATGACGGAAAGGTTTTTATTCTGGACTCTCCTCTTTTAAAGGTCCTACATTACACAAAATTGACTCTTGTGACCTTTAAGCCATGTTATAATGTTTTTCCTCCTTTTAAGCCATGTTATAATGTTGTTACCTCCTCAAAAACATACCTGGAGTTGTGTTTTGTTTTATTCACACATGTTTGAGTGACCCTTTATTATTAGTCTGTCTACATCTCCAAAGCTCAAAATGTTCCGTTCCACCTTGTGATGTCATGAAGTGGTAGTTTTCAAGTTAACAGCTCTTTTTACCTTTAGTTCAGTAGAGATGGGCAATTGGCACTTCCTGTATTACCACATGACATCACAAGGTGGAGTGTTTGAGAGAAGAACTCTCTAAATATCCAGGGTTTGTGTGTTAAACATGTGTGAATGAAACAAAACACAGTTCCAGGTCTATTTGTGATGAGAGAACATTAGAACATAGATCAGAAAACAGTGTAATATGGGCCCTTTAAAGTTCATTGTGAATGTAATACCTCCTTCTTGTTCTGTGAAGCCCTCTACACAGACCTGCCTTATACAGTGTACCCACCAGCTTTCCACTGATCCAACCCACAGTGAAATGATCCTACAATGGTGTTTGTAATATCACCTCATATATTCTCCAATAGAGGCAGGATTACAGCACAAAAGCTCACTATCTTTTGCCTTACGCCTCTTGACTTTGAGGTCCTTGTTTTCAGGTCTGGTTCTATTCACTGCTCCCTCTGTTTCCTTGTGCACACGCTGCTCTTGTTCACTTCTGTAGCTGCAGCGATGTCAGTGTTTGAGTAACCCAGGTGTCAGCGCTAAACAAGGCTCTTTACATGACAATAACACTGCAATTTGGGTCTGAAAACATCACAGCGGCTGCTTCCTATTTCGTAAACATGACAAATCTGTTCCGAATATGTTTGGTATTGTGGGGAAAATGACAGACGAGTGAAGGGTTCTATTGATCTGTTGGGTCTGTTTTCTAGCCTGGCGCCCAGACTGAAATCATCTCTATAAGATTTCCCTGCATCTAGGCCAAATTCAGACAGAGCTGTGCATTCAGACGACACACTCAGTGCACGGTCATGTATCGTTTGGAACAAAATCAAACTTCCTTCACCTCAGATAGACAGGGTTTAGTGCTTCAGTCTCTCTATCTCTCTCTCTCTCTCTATTTAGCTCTATCTCTCTCTGCCTTACTATCTCTATTCATCTCTCTACCTCTCTCCATCTATCTATCTATCTATCTATCTCTATTTATTTCTCTCTCTCTATTTAGCTCTATCTCTCTCTGCCTTACTATCTCTATTCATCTCTCTACCTCTCTCTATCTATCTCTATTTATTTCTCTGTCTCTATCTCTCTCTACCTCTATATCTCTATCTCACTATATCTATCTCTCTCTATCTCACTATCTCTCTATCTCCTTCCATCTCTCTCTACCTATCTCTCTCTATCTATATCTCTATATCTCCCTCTATCTCTATCTCTCTCTCTATTTAGCTCTATCTCTTTATCTCTCTCTATTTAGCTCTATCTCTCGCTACCTTACTATCTCTATTTATCTCTCTACCTCTATCTATCTATCTATCTATCTGTTTATCTCTATTTATTTCTCTCTGTCTCTATTTATCTCCCTCTACCTCTCTCTATCTCACTATCTCTCTCTATCTCCTCTCTCTCGCTACCTCGCTACCCTCTATATCTCTATCTCACTATCTCTATCTATCTCTCTCTATCTCCTCCTCTCTCTCTCTCTCGCTACCTCGCTACCTCTCTATCTCTCTATCTCTATCTCCTTCTATCTCTCTCTATCTCTAGCTCGACCCTAGGCTTTGCTGATTGGTTGATTTGCCTGTCAATCACACTCTCTGGGGCATTATCCAATCAGGAGCAGGATCTGGAAGAGTCTTCCAGATACAGTGATGATCTTTAAAACTATAGGATTCACACTCTCTGGGGCATTATCCAATCAGGAGCAGGGACTCTTCCAGATACAGTGATGATCTTTAAAACTATAGGATGTAATGGCCTTTGATTGTGATCAGTTTAATCTACATTACAACAGTTTCATATTTATGTAACATCATTCCCCTGATCGAGTAACAAAATGCAATAAACATAGAATTCTTCTGAACTTCAGTGAATTTAAAAAAATGCTCCAATCATTTATGTAAAAAAAAACAACCCAAAAACCATGAGAACTTGGCAGAACTTTCTGTTGTACTTTTGTGGATCATTTACAAAAACATACTCTTGGACTGCTGTTGTCACATACAAAATATTCTATATTTAAATTGTATTTAAATTCTGCAGACGCAGCAAACATAGCAGCTGGAATAGGGGTAGGAAAATACATACTTTTTAACTTACTACTACTTGGCTATGCACATACAGGACAATACACTTACTGCAATGTCAATAAATAGTTCTCCTTTAACTCTGTAGTAGTAGTAGTAGTAGTAAGTAGTAAGTAGTAAGTAGTAAGTAGTTACTTTATAGAATGATATATTTTTTTAAAAATACAGATTTCTTTTGTCCTCATAAACAGACATATTTGTTTTGATGCAGTCAGACCAATTCATGTCCCTGATTGGCTAGTCCCTGATGTACCTTGGTCCGTTTGGTCTGGACCCGGCCCTGGACCCATCTGTACTCAGGGAGGCTCCCCGGTGACCAGACTCACATCTTCATAAAGTATTGGAGAAGTGTGTGTTCTGGATCTCTTTCAAGCAGTTACCATAAATCCCCAAATAAAATAAGCACGAAGAATCCCTCAGGAGACATTTCTGATTATGTCATCTTTGAATCAGACCGGATGGAGCTCTGGGGGCCCGTATGTGGCTCGGGGGCTGTCTGTTCACGTTCACAGATTTACAGCCTGGATACGAGCCTCAGACATGTGAATAATTTAGACATGAATTAGCAAAGTGCTTGTGTGGGGACATAACAGCCAAACACATCCACATTATTAAGGAAGAAAATGTCAATATGTAACGTCTATGGACTTATAGCAGCCAATGAGCCCCCTCTCACTCCCTGTCATCCAGGACGCCAGCGACAGGAAGTGAAATCCAGACAAGGCCATGTCCAATAAACTGTATAAAGAAGTGGACTAAGTGAGTGTGACGTCACCCATAGTGTTTGGCTTTAGTCAAATGAAGCTCATCGAGGCTAGAGCAGTTACAGGGTATCATAGCAACCAAAGAGCCAATCCGGAGCGAGGCTGTTGAAGGTAACACCTCTTCCCACCCACATCGCTGGTTTAGCGGGAGCGGGCTAACACCTCTTCCCACCCACATCGCTGGTTTAGCAGGGAGCGGGCGCTTAGCAATGCTATTAGTCAAACCTGTTGCTAATGCTATCGGGAGCGACCTCGAGGAAAGAAGGCGCCTGATTTGTCTGTTATTAATGTTCATATCTTGATTTACTGACACAATAGTGAAATAAAAAACCCAGGATCATGTAGAGTGGGTTAATACGAACATTTAAGACCAAAATGACAAGTCTGACAGCAGCAGTTACAGAGAGAGGGGAGACGGTTTTTCAATAGAAAGTGAATTGGAGCCAGTCGATGGAGCCGGAAGCGCGCCCATGATCACTTCCTATTTGGAACGTGGCAGCTAGCAGCTACGTCCATTTATATATACAGTCTATGCTCTGTCCCCAAGCAAAAATCTGCTGGGTTCACGTTACTGTAATTGGGTAAATGTTTGGGGTACTTGTAATTAGTTCCAAGTAGGTTTAAAAATCTACTCAAAAAAGTACAATTACATGGCTAGAATCACATTTAAACCTGTACAAGACCCAACTGTTCCCTCAAACTCCCATAACAACACTGCATCGCCTCCTCTGTTTGGCCAGAGCTCAGAGAATAAAAGGATTGAGGTTTTTTTTTAATTTATGATCTAAAATGGTTAAAAAGTAACTAGTAACTTTTACTCTGAGTAGTGTATTTTTCATGTGTACTTTTTACTTTTGCTTAAAGCTGCACTCTGTAACTTTTCCGGTCTGGGGGTCCATCACCTGCTTGTCTGCATGCCGTTGTTATGACATTTTTACAGTATGGCGTTAATCGAACTTGCATTTAACTTGCAAAAAAAATACCACAAATGAAATAACTTTTATAAAAAAAAACATGCATTCTTATTGTGACAGGGGTCGCCTCTCCTCAGATCTGACCTGGCTGGCTGGCCTGACTGATCTCTATGGAGATAGATATGTTAATGCTATTCTGAGAACCCCTCCACCAAAAAGGTCACATGGTACACCTTTAAAGGCCCCATATCAGGCTATTTTCTGATCTATGTTCTAATGTTGTTTCCTCATCACAAACAGACCTGGAGTTGTGTTTTGTTTCATTCACACGTTTAACACACAAACCCTGCATTGGGCTGAACGTTTAACACACAAACCCTGCATAATTGGGCTGAGTTTTTCTCTCAAACTAAAAACACTCTGTTCCACCTTGTGATGTCATGTGGTAATACAGGAAGTGCTCCACTGTGTTTTTAAACTTCATACACCTTCACTATAATCATTTGGATTGTTTCAGCCCTGGAATTGCCAATCTCTACTGAACTAAAGATAAAAGGAGCTGTTAACTTGAAAACTACCACTTCATGACATCACAAGGTGGAACAGAGCATTTTGAGCTTTGGAGATGTAGACAGAGTAATAATAAAGGGTTTCTCAAACATGTGAGAATGAAACAAAACACAACTCCAGGTATGTTTTTGAGGAGATAATAACATTATAACATGGTTTAAAGCTCAGAAGAGTCCATTTTGAGTAATATAGGACCTTTAAGTACAAATTTGGGAGCAGTACTTGTACTTTTACTTGAGTACTCTTACCACAACTGAAAATCAATTACCATTTCACTCTATTTATAACTGATGTGGACGTACACACAGAGACATGATGAGATGTGAAGAATGGCATCTCCAGACTTGGCAGCAGATGAGACGGACTCAGTGGGGGCTGAGTTCATTTTAAGGCAATAGATCTGACTCTTGGCAGTGTTTTTGTTTGCAGCCCGTGGAAATGATGCAATATGCCAAAAGATGTTTCCTCCGCGCAATCTCACCAGCTCTGTCTGCGTCTATCTACCCACACTCGGCAGGCTCGCACGGCGGGCTCGCACGGCAGGGGCAGTGGGGTCCGACGAGAGGGGCCTTTAATTCTGCTGCTGTTGTAAAAACTAGGGCTGACACAAAACGCTCATACATACTGTCTGTTGATGGAAGGAGAATAGAAAAGCAGATCTACGATGCTGTTTCAGATATTTAAAGGTCCACTATGGAACATTTCCAGTGAGGGGTCCACCATTTGCTTTTTGGAGATGATATTGACTTGCCTGGTGAGTAGGGTCGGCTCTCCACAGATCTGACCTGTATATTGGTGTTGTTGTACTATCCGCTTGTCTCCTTGGTGACAGGTAGTTCAATGCCGTGTGTGTGTTTTCTGGTGGAGGGTCTGCCGCCTCGTCTCATGGATATGTTATTGCTTTGACGGAAATGTTATCTTCATAGTTTTGATACTTTGCATTGATTGATTTAAACAACACATTTTCAGGAGCCTGCGATCAATCCGAGCGTTCATGGTTGTGTTTAGGAGTTTGATTTTCCACAAAAAGGTGAGAGTGACTAACTGAAAAACTGTTGGCTAATGCTAGCTAGCTTGTGACTGTAATGTTATGTGTGACTTGTTTAACAGCACAAATGAGCTCACCTGCTGTAGTTCCAGCTAAGTCAGTTCTTTATGGTCAGATTAAACTCTAACAAAGTCTCAGACAGAGTAGTGCCTACAGTTAGCATCACACCCCCAGGAAATTGGCCGCAAAGTATCAATGATATAAACTGATATATCTTGCATTTATTCAACATTTGTTTTTATTACCATGAAATGACTTTGTTTGGTGTCACCTCCTTCTCTCTGTGGTGACTGGAAAATGTTATGTCATTCTGTGGAACATTCCAGACAAAACAACAGCATCTCCACGGAGACGAGAAGGTTTCTGACCCTCCACCTAAAAACGCACATAGCGCCACTTTAAAGACGCTGTACCTGATTTTTACATCAGCATGAAAAACAGAAGTAGTTCATTTTAAACAGTTTGCAGTGGTTTCTCACTTACCTTATGCATTCCAAACTTCCTAATGATTCACCACGATAAGTTTATAAGCTCTTTTCACAACTAGCATGCTAACGCGCACTTCCTGATAACCGGACAATAAAATGTTTCTTAATTAGGTGCACGTCAAGAGCTGCTTAGATAATACATCTGTACTGGGGTCAGACTCAGTTTTGCTCAAATACATGGAGAAAAAATTAAGTACAGATCCTTTAGTGAACGAAGATATTGTGCATTTTAACTGGTTCTGTCGTAAATATAAAACATTCTGCAGCGATATAGTTCACAGGGCAGTTCCTCTTGAATGGGCGAAGCATGAGACCGTCACCTCCTCAGGGCAGGGGTGAGTCAGCATCGCTCAGTCTGACCCCGACACACCAACTTACAAGACTTCAACAGGAACGAACCAAAGGAGCCATCAATGCCACAGAAGGACTGGAGATATATCAGAGTAAGAGTCAAACAGCTGGACTTAAGCAGCTGTTTGAGAGCAAAATGTTAGCTACTAAATTAAAGGCGCTGTACCTGATTTTTGTTGTCATAACTAGTTCTGTTTTTCACGTTTTTCATTTTAAACGGTTTGCAGTGGTCCAAAGTTATTCCTCACTTACCTTATGATTTCTGAGCATCCTAATTATTCACCGCGATGAGTTTATGAGCACTTTTCACAAATCTGAGCGACAAGAGCGGAGTTTTGCCGACTTACTTAGCAGACTTACTTTGACCTCAAGAGCTGCTTATGCAATATATCTGCACTGGGGCCAGACACATTTTGCTCAAATACATGCATACTGTGGAAGATTGCAGGCATAGTGATAACATCTCCATGGAGATAAGCTGCTGGGAGACTCTCCACTAGAAAGGTTACATGATGCACCTTTCATTAATCAAGATAGAGGGCATTTTAAATCTTAGAAGCACATGAGCAGGGTTCCCACACGCCCTGGAAATTCTGGAAAATAATTGGCCTGTTTTCCAGTCATGGAAAGGCCAAATGTCTTGGAAAACATATATATTGGCCTTGAAAATTTCTCCACACTTTGCTTTGCTGTATAATTGGATATAAAATTAATAGAGACTTTTACTGCAAGGCAAAATTACACCAATTTTGTACAAAATTTCTTGGGAGAGGACCCCAATCCCTCTCACATCTTTTTTTTTAATCTATCTTACCTGCTTGGTGGGACCTTAGTGTCATATATACATGTCCCTTATTTTCCTGTGATATAAGTACAACACTTGACTCACAAGTTCCATTCACATGTGGAAGAGTCAATATGTTTTGGTTCATATATGTCCTGCCTAATTTGGGTTCTATGAGAAAATATGTTTGGTGATCTACAGAACAAAATATAGTGTGTTTGCCTTGGTGTAGAATTCATTTAGACGTTTAGACTTGAGCTTAGAGCACATCTTTATTATAAAAACTACATAAAAGGGAGTAATCTGTTTGTAGACACCATGATTACATAATTAAAAATGTCCTGGAAAATAATTTCAAGCAAAGTGTGGGAACCACAGACTGTATATATAAATGGACATAGCTAAACTGCTAACCACTGTGTTCCAAATAGGAAGTGCTCATGGGCATGTTTCCGGCTCCATTGACTTTGGCTCTAATTCACTTTACATTGAAAAACTGTGGCGCCTCTCTCTGTAACTGCTGCTGTCAGGCTTGTCATTTTGGTTTTAAAATGTTCATATTAACCCGCTCTACATGATCCTGGTATTTTTATTTCACTCTTGTGTCCGTAAATCAAGATATGAAGATTAATAACAGACAAATCAGCTGCCTTTTTTCCCCAAGGTTGCTCCCGCTAGTGTTAGCAACGTTGTCAATCAAACCTGTTGCTAAGTGCTGCTCCCTGCCAAACAAGCAGTGCGGGTGGGAAGGGGCGTTCCCTTCAACAGCCTCGCTCCGGATTGGCTCTTTGGTTGCTATGATACTCGCGGTCGGATTTCCAAATATGGAACTTGGCTCCAAATTGGCCCCTATAACTGCTCTGGCCTCCATGAGCTTCATTTGACTGGAGCTGAACGCTGTGGGTGACGTCACACTCACTTAGTCCACTTCTTTATAAGTCTATGGTGGGAACCCTGAATAGTCGTTCAAACTGCTCAAATAATATGAGACAAAAGGCGGGCACTGCGTCATGTTCATTTATTCTGATCAAAGCCTGTCCCAGAACCACTCTATGTGACACGGATCCCACACAGTTTTAAAATAAATGCTACAAACTTGGCAGTGCCTTCCTAAAAATACCAGAGAAACGCTATTTTAAAAGCAAACTCAGGATTTTGCTAGTCTCCAGCCACTGTGCCCACCTCCGATAATGATGGGTGCCCGCAGCTCTTAGGCACCTTTTAAAATGCCAGGCTGAGCGCAGTGTGGGGTGCGGGCTTTGACTGAGGGGGCTGCAGACACTCGCTCCCAGACCATTTGCACACGGCCCCAACTGTTGAACTAGTTATCCTTTTAACGCTGCCAGCCTCAAGAGCAGTTTTACAAGAGAGGAAGGCGTCCCCAGTGTGATCGTGACTACCGTGGGATGTAGGCTAAAGGTGCAATATGGAACTTTTCTGATGAGGGGGGTCGGGTTGGTCACCTGCTTTTATTTTTTGTTCGTTTGTTTATTTGAATAGGGACAGATACAATAAACATACAGTTTATATACACTATATAAAAAGACACATATTTTTTTTCTCACTGTCTGACATGAAATCAGACTAAACTTTTCCTGTTTTAGGTCAATTAGGATTAACAAAATTATTTCTATTGCTAAATGCGAAATCAGACTAAACTTTTCCTGTTTTAGGTCAATTAGGATTATCAAAATTATTTCTATTTGCTAAATGCCAGAATAATGAGAGAAAGATTTTTTTAGACAATGTTTCATTACTTTCTTCAAAGTCAGAAGTTTACATACATTTCATTAGTATTTGGTACCATTGCCTTTAAACTGTATGACTTGGGTCAAATGTTTTGGATATCCTTCCACAAGCTCCTCACAATAGTTGGCAGGAATTTTGGCCCATTTCTCCTGACAGAACTGATGTAACTGAGCCAAGTTTGTAGGCCTCCTTGCTCACACATGTCTTTTCAATAGGAGACCAGGGTTTTGTGATGGCCACTCCAAAATATTGACTTTGGTTGCAAAGTGGCTTAAGGATAACAATTTGGCTGTATGCTTTGAATTATTGTCTATTTGGAAGACTCATTTGCGCCCAAGCTTTAACTTCCTAGGTAATGTCTTGAGATGTTGCGTCAATATTTCCACTTAATGTTCTTTCCTCATGATGCCATCTATTTTGTGAAGTGCACCAGTCCCTCCTGCAGCAAACTACCCCACAACATGATGCTGCCCTCCCTGTATTTCACACTTCAGATGGTTTTCCGAGGTTTGGAAGCTTCCCCCTTTTTCCTCTAAATGTAACGATTATGGCCAAACAGTTCAATTTTTAGTTTCATCAGACCACAGGACATGTCTCCAAATATTAAGGTCTTTGTCCCTGTGTATTTGCAAACTGTAATCTGTTTTGTTTATGTTTCTTTTGGAGTAATGGCTTCTTCCTGCAGAGTGGCCTTTCAGCCCATGTCAGTACAGTACTCGTTTCACTGTGGATAATGATACATACTTACCAGCTTCTGCAGCATCTTCACAAGGTCTTTTGCTTTTGTTGTTGGGTTGATATGCACATTTCGGACCAAAGCACATTCATCTCTGGGACACAGAACCCGTCTCCTTCCTCAGTGGTATCATGGCATCCCATGATGTTTATACTTGTGTATAATTGTTTGAACAGATGAACGTGGCACCTTCAGGCATCTGGAAATTGCACCCAAGGATGAACCAGACTCGTGCAAGCCCACAGTTCTCTTCCTGATATCTTGGCTGATTTCTTTTGACTTTCCCATGAAGTTACACAAAGAAGCAGTGTGTTTCAGATGTGTCTTCACATACATCCACAGGTGTGTCTCTAATTAACTCTTAAATGTTGTCAGTAAACCTATCATAAGCTTCCAAAGACATGACATCATCATCTGGGTTTTCCCAAATTGTTTAAATGCATAGTAATCTCTTATAGCAATCTGTATGTAAACTTTTGACTTTGAAGAAAGTAATGAAAAATTGTCTAAAAAAAAAACTCCTTCTCTCATTATTCTGGCATTTAGCAAATAGAAATAATTTTGTTAATCCTAATTGACCTAAAACAGGAAAAGTTTAGTCTGATTTCTTGTCAGACAGTGAGGGGAAAAAGGTGTTTGTGTCTTCTTATATAGTGTATGTAAACTTCTGGTTTCAACTGTAGAGTAACAAGTCAGTAATCTGATGCAGGCATCACAGTGTTTATAGCCTAAGATAATTTGCTTGTCTCCATGGAGGTGTTATTGCTTTGCTTGGAAGGTTCCGCAATGCATATTCAACATATAAATCTTGTATTTATTTAATCACAGGTGTTTTTAGTTTGGACTCACTTTTCATTCATGTTTCTTCTTTATTTCCAGGATTATTTACACTGTAGATTCTCACTGAAGCATCAAAACTATGAATGACACATGTGGAACGTAATAAACAAAAATAAACTCAAAATGACTCCAAATTTGTTTTAGATTTAAAAAAAAAATAGTCTTTACCCTTTGAGAGAAGGCCAAGAGTTTGCAGCTGTCCACAAAGCAAAGGGAGGAGACTCTGAGGATCTGAATTTAAAATATTTTTAAAATATTGTTGAGTAATTTCACTTTTTTCTTTGACAGAAAGACAGACACAGAGAGACACTGAGAGAGACAGA
>KN485252.1:22155-32767 GCA_000787095.1 Periophthalmodon schlosseri | reverse complement strand
GTAGACAGACTAATAATAAAGTGTGAATGAAACAAAACACAACTCCAGGTCTGTTTTTGAAGAGGTAACAGCGTTAGAACATGACTTAAAGCTCACAAGAGTCCATTTTGTGTAGTATAGGACGTTTAAGTCTCCAAATTAACAATATGCAAGATACTCACTACCCACAATTGTTTCAGTGAAATACATTAGATTTATGAAAGAAATTATCCTGTTTTGGGTCAGTGTTGAATCTTGGCCTGTTTCCTCAAAGGTTCTATATTACACAAAATTAATTCTTGTGTGAGTTTTAAACCATGTTATAATGTTGTTACCTCATCAAAAACAGACCTGGAGTTGTGTTTTGTTTCATTCACACATGTTTGAGTAACCCTGGTTTATTAGTCTGTCAACAAAAAGCTCTGTCTCCAAAGCTCAAAATGCTCTGTAGCCACCTTGTGATGTCATGCAGTGGGATTTTTAAAGTTAACAGCTCCTTTTACCTTTTGTTCAGTAGAGATTGTCAATTCCAGAGCTGAAATCACCCAAATGACAAATGATTCTAGTGAAGGTGTGTGGAGTTTAAAAACGCAGTGAAGCACTTCCTGTATTACCACGTGACATCACAAGGTGGAACAGAGTGTTTTCAGTTTGAGAGAAGAACTCAGCCTAAATATGCAGGGTTTGTGTGTTAAACATGTGTGAATGAAACAAAACACAACTCCGGGTTTTGTTTGTGATGAGGAAACAACATTATAACATAGATCAGAAAATGGCGTAATGTGGGCCCTTTAAAAACGATTCATTCTTAAAAATCACTATTATCATCATCGTATTTGTTAGTTTACAGTTCCTTATAGTTGTATTTTTGCTGTTTAAAATGACTAATCTTGTGTATTGTGGCATTCTGTCTATATGATCTTTGTGTTAGCGAGACCCCTCCCGTGTGTGTGTAGCCCTGATTTGCTGTGGCATGTATTGCATAGTAAAATAAATCAGTTGGCTCTTTCCACTTCATGCTCCCCTGACATCATTTGTTATCCCTCTTAACTCAATTATTGTCACTTAGTTCATGCGCGGGACCGTGACCCTTACCCAGAGCCCGCTGCACCGCACAGGGCCTGTCCCATAGGAAGCCAGCGCCTCCAGACTCACACTTTGTCAGAGTTAAACACACAAAAGCACATTATCTGCTGTATTTTTCTGCCACACAATCCTCTCGTTCCCTCCTCGACAATAAGCCTTAAGGTAATTGTGCGGTTGTGTCATAAGGCCGGGGGAAAACGGTAATCCATTAAATTGTATTCTGTGGTGAGGGGCTTTTGTGAGGAGCAGACGCACTGGGATTTTTTGGAAAGGTGAATTGTGAATAATTGCTTTGGATCCTGAAGCTCTGACACGTAATGACGTTTAATGCTATGGCTGATCGATACGACGGCTTTATGTCAGACAATGGAACAGTCTGGGACGATTCTTCATTATGACAAACTGCTCTTTCTTAAGGTTGAAAGTTGAGTTTGCAGTAATGGACTGAGCAGGACGTGGGCTAAGAGGTTAAGTCGTTACTTCCTGCAGTTTCACCTCAGGTTCAGGTGACCCATGTTCATTTGACACAAGTTTATTTGACACAAGTTCGGTTGGCCCAAGTTCAGGTGACCCAAGTTCAGGTGACACAAGTTCAGGTGACACAAGTTCAGGTTGATTCAAGTTCAGGTTGATTCAAGTTCATGTGACCCAAGTTCATGTGACCCAAGTTCAGGTGACCCAAGTTCAGGTGACCCAAGTTCATTTGACACAATTTTATTTGACACAAGTTCGGTTGGCCCAAGTTCGGTTGGCCCAAGTTCAGGTGACCCAAGTTCAGGTGACACAAGTTCAGGTGACCCAAGTTCATTTTATACAAGTGTATTTGCCACAAATTCGGTTGGCCCAAGTTCATTTCACACAAATTCTGTTGACCCAAGTTCGGTTGACCCAAGTTCGGGTTGACCCAAGTTCGGGTTGACCCAAGTTCGGGTTGACCCAAGTTCGAGTTAACCCAAGTTCGTGTGGCCCAAGTTTGTGTGACCCAAGTTTAGTTGGCCCAAGTTCATTTCACACAAATTCTGTTGACCCAAGTTCGGGTTGACCCAAGTTCGAGTGGCTCAAGTTCGTGTGGTCCAAGGTCGTGTGGCCCGAGTTCATGTGAACCGAGTTCGGTTGACCCAAGTTCACTTGACAACCAAATGATGCTACAGACTTTATCCAGTTCAGGGGGGAAGTCTCAAAGTCTGTAATGTGGATTCATATAGAGAACATGTAGTTGTGGCCCACCCAGATGATTTGTACCAAAACCCACGTAACGTACGGCGCGGCTGGATTTTCCACTGTATTTATAAAAGTAGCGCTGCTCCGGTAAAACACCTGCCCCCTCCCCTCTTTCTCTCGCACAAGTAGAAGCTTCTCAGATCACTGATGGCTTTGGATATGAAGATGTTGTTGTTGTTGTCACTGAAATTCAGGACTATCATTAGGATTATCCTAAAATCAATACATTTTACATGGAAAATAGCTCTGGACAAAACAACAGACAATATTTTTCACCAATTTCATGGCTAAACAGCCTGGCAACACTGTTTTGTATCCAGGGTCCAGAGTTTCATGCCGCGGCCCTGGGTTTGACATAGAATGCGCCAGATAGTATAGCATTACTGTCAGAGTAAAGTGCTTAGCTGTACTACTGTATGTTAGCTTGGTCACTGCTTACAAATACTAAAACATTTACCAAAATTTACATAAAACTTAAAACCAGCTCTTACTTGACACCAATAAATTCGATGTAGATGCAGAAATTTCCCAGATTTTCAGCCTATTTATTTTGTTTTCTGATACGATGCATAATATTGTAGCAGTCCAAAGCCTAAATAAATGTGATGGACTGCATGAGGATGGGCATCTGATCTAAAATATGTTTCTGCTAATTGCTGTAAGCTCAAACAGAAGACACTCTGTTCCACCTTGTGATGTCATGTGGTAATACAGGAAGTGCCCCAGACACCTTCACCGGAATCATTTGGATAATCGCCCTGGAACTGCTAATCTATACTGAACTAAAGGTAAAAGGAGCTGTTAACTTGAAAACTACGCTTCATGACATCACAAGGTGGAACGGAGCATTTTGAGCTTTGGAGACGTAGACAGACTAATAATGCAGGATTACTCCAACACGTGTAAATGAAACAAAACACGACTCCAGGTCTGTTTTTGAGGAGGTAATAACATTATAACATGGCGTGAAGCTCACAAGAGTCAGTTTTGCGTATGTTGTTGCAGACCTTTTACATAACCTTACATATTTTTAAGTATATTTACATTCAAATCCTCAAAGTAGCCAAACTTTGCTTTGTCGAAAAATATTTAGTAGAGTTATTTAACTTTTTTTCTTTACTACATACTGTATTTTCCGGACTATAAGTCGCACTGTTTTTCTGTTATTGTTTTTTTCATAGTTTGGCCGGGGGCGCGACTTATACTCAGATGCGATTTATATGTGAAATATATGTTTTTTTCTTCATTATTATGCATTTTTTTGGCTCGTGCGACTTATACTCCAGTGTGACTTTTACTCCGGAAAATACTGAGAAAATTCCATATATGTTGCATCATATATTTGATGTCTTTAGTTTGGATATAAAATGTAAAAAATAGTAAAAATAAAGAAAAAAAAAACATTGAATGAGAGTGTGTCCAAACTTTTGAAAGGCAGTGTATATTTTTTTACTTACTTGTAATTGCTAATTTGCTAATAACGTAATAAACATAATGCCAACAATATAACTGCAGTCATATCCCCATATAATTAATACCAAGAGTTAAGCCGTGCTCCGTTTTGGATTCCCCTTTCACCTCTGCTCCCTGAAGCGCACTTGAGTGTCCATGTTACTGTACAGCGCGGCGCGGAGCCGGTTCTGGTGAATAATTCAACAGAAAACATGAGCGCGGCAGATGTTATGGAAGCCCCACATCACCGGGGTCTTTGTCGTGTCAATTAGTTGATTAAGTATCATCTCCTCCTGTTGTTAAGGGCCTGAAATCGGATCTGTTTTTAAATGGATCCACATTACAGGGCTGCGGAGGGCAAGAGAAAGGGGACATTTTCAATTACATGTCAGCATATTTGAGTGACAGTAGGGCACCATTTGATCAGGCTTTTACTTTAATTGCTTGCATTTCATTAAGTAGGAAGAATCATTTATGGGGGATCGGGAGGCGGCGTGAGACGAGGAACAAGGCAAACACAAATTAAAATGAAACGTGACATACACCTACAGACGAAAGGTCCAATAGACTTCAGCAGCCAATTATAGTTTAATTAGGTTCAACGTTTAAATAACTTTTCACTGTTTACATGACGACATAAACAACATGGGAGTTATGGAGTTATACTTTATCTTTATATGTTCAACTGAATTTTAACATTTTTGGAGCCCATAGATCACTATTTTAATATTAATTCATTCACACTTTTGTAATAACTTTTAAGATCATTTTTAGAAGAAACTTTTTTGATAATTAAGAGCACATTTCACTGTGACTGGTCAAATCCGCCTGTCACTCACTTAGACCGTGACAGAGGCTGACCAACAGGAGGAAAACATGGGGAAAGTTCCACAGTATGGCTTTAAACTTGCCTATTTTCCATTTATTCAATTGTAAATGTTTTTATTGCTCAAAAATACCTTGAAAAACATTGCAAGTGAGGCAGCCTCTCCACAGATCTGGCCAGTAACTTCGTCTGTTGGCGTCACCTGCTTGTCCCCGAGGAATTGGAAAAGTTGGCGTAGAATGTTCATAGAATGTAGAATGTTCATGAACATTCTTTGCAAAACGGATACTTTGCAGCTGACGTCATCAACATCCGCTGGGGGTGTGACGCTAACTGGCGGCACTGCTGTCACAAGTTCAACGACATTTTAATCTGAGACTAATCTTTTGACACAATCTGACCAGAAAGAACCGATTTTGCTGGAAATAAAAAGGTGAGATGATCCGAGCTGGTAAACAAGTCTCGCCCACACGCAATTACAGTCAGGAGCTGGCTGGCATTAACGTTAACAGTTTTTCAGTTTCACGCTCACCTTTTTGTTAAAAATCAAACACCTGAACAGAACCGCGAACGCCTGTATTCATCACAGACTCCTGAAAAAGTGCTGTTTAAACCCGTTTTGCGTTTTTTCTTAAGTTTGCAGACGATCTTAAAACTTTTTTTGTCAGTTTTTGCTAATGTGTGCGTTGCGTCTCCATGGTAACGACCATAGAGATAAATGCAGGACCTTCGCCGCAAAGTATCAATAATAACTTACTTAAGGCGTGGAGACAAGCAGGTGGCCGACCCCCCACCGGAAAAGTTACACAGTTCACCTTTAAACGGAGATTAAACCAGTAAAGCGGATGGTCACGGGGATTACGTCAGTATTTCATCTTATCATTATCACCCGGCTCATTTTCTGTTATGTTTGTTTAAAATGAAAGTCCTAAAAAATGCCGTCTCTCGACAGGAAGTTTTGGTCCGTCTACAGCCGTCTGCGACACTCAGCTGATGTTCCAGAGCAGCTCGTATATGGTAAAAATCACCTTAACCACTTGCGCGCCAACTACCTCAAACAAACACGGTTTCACTTTCATTTGCATTAGTCATTCTGCAAAACTGATAAGTGCTTTATTGTCAGACAACACCCAACCACTGATCAGAAATGTGTCACTCGCGGTTTTGGTTAAACTATTTGCAGATTTTACAAGAAGTTTAAATTCAAAAGGGAGAAAACTTGGTAACTTTCTGTACAAGAACATACATATTCAACAGTTCTCTTGAATGAGTTAGTATAAGGAAGGTTCTGCATAATAAAGGTTTTTGGAGGTCACTTCAATTTGAATATTTAAAACTTTTACTGATATAATTAGCCCACACTGTACCAATGCACTTTTTCTCATATTAAAATGTACTTTCACTATTCTCCTCATTCTACAACTATGCGGTTTACACTGTTTATTTCCTAGTTCTGACCAATGCCTATAGTTTTACTCTTGGGCAAGACACTTCGGCCACTTTGTCTGCGTGTTCATTCACTATCACTGATGGTCACAGGGGCCATTGGAAGTTCGTAGTCTTGCTTCTTTCAAACTCCTCCCCAGGACTTTCCAGTTTACCAAAATGACAAAATTACAACATCGTCACAGTAATTTTCCAATACGTAATTCAAATATTACTAATCTGTGCAGTTAGTTAGTTTTTTTCTAGTTTCAGATCCCCATGAAGTTGCATCGTAGTTAAGTGTTTCTCCACTGATCTGAAGGTTGACGGTTCATTGGTTGAGTCGTCCCGCAGGTCAGCGGTGCGATTCCAGCTCCTACAAATGAATGCTGTCGTTGTGTCCTTGGGCAAGACACTAAACCCACCTCGCCCTCAGTGTCTGCGTACACTGGTGTATGAATGTGTGTGTGAATGTGTGTGTGAATGTGTGTGTGAATGGGTGAGTGGCTCCTTGATGTAAAGAGCTTTGAGTGAATTGAAGGTAGAAAGAGCTATAGAAATACAGTGGTGGGTGAAGTACTCAATTTTATTACTTAAGTAGAAGTACAGATACAGAGGGAAAAAGTTACTCAAGTAAAAGTATTTAAGTACCCGTTTAAAAATGTACTTTAAGACTAAAAAGTACAAGTAACATGCTAAATGTTTTAGTAGCACTTATTCTGTTTTTTGCTGTTTTTTTTTTTTTATTTGTCTGTTTTTTGTTGGGTTTTTTGTTTTGTTTTGGGGTTTTTTATTCATGTGTTTTTTGGGGTTTTTTTTGGCCTCCTTTTGTTGGCACTTTTCTGTTTCTGTTTTATATTAGTCCTGGATACTACACCTTTTGATGTAATCTGTTTATATTCTGAAAAATCTTCAAATAAATCGAACATAAAAAAAACCCAAAACTACAAGTAACAAATTTCACGACACTTCTGTGAAATAAAGTGTCAAATGTAGTGAGATAAATTAAAAAATTATTCATATTTTGGTCAACAGTAACAATACGAATCAATTTCTTAATTTTCTTACGAATTTTGTGTATTTATTTTTGAAACTTGAACTCGAAAACTCAAGGACGTTACCTCAAACATGGTCAAAATAACAACTCAAATCATACGAAAAGTACTTTTTACTGTTCAGTCCAGTTCAAAAATGTAGCGTAGTAGAAAGTACAGATAGAAAGTAGAGATATCTAAAAAGTCTACTTAAGTACAGTACTTTATTACTTGTACTTTGTTACTTTCCACCAATATATAAATGTGACCAGTTAAAAAACAAAATGATTCCGTTTTGAGTAATGTCGTACCAGGATGACTAAAAAGTGAACCTGAAAAGTTGGTAGGTTTTAATGCCGGATGCCCTGCCCGTCTCTGCGACTGGAGTGGGCCATAGCTGAAACTGAACCGATGATAAAAGCGGATCGAAAAAACGGATAAACCTGACGCTTGTTTATAACATCCACGTGCTCTTTATTAACGTAGTGATTATAGACGGGTGGTCCCAGCCCTTCAACATAGACCTATTTGTATAAAAGCGCCCTTACATCCCTCTCGTTCTTAATCTGAGTGTTCTCTTTCACAAATCACAGCTTCACAAATCACAGCTCAAAAAGAAAAAGAAAAAAAAAAAACTAAAGAATCAGTTCTCTCTTTTGTCTGTCATTTGTTTTGCCTAAATGTTGTGGCGTTGATACCACTTTGAGCGTGTGTTTTTCTTGTTCGGCAGCCGCCTCTGGGGCCTGTCTGCTGCTCTCTGTTTGGTGTCAGACTGAGAGTGATGAAGAGGAGGGAGACATGACTGCGGGAGGAAGAGCCGCGTTTGGCTGGGTCTATTCTGACACGAGAATGAGCTGTCACTTTACCTCAATGTCGGCTGTCAAAATACACAAGTAACAGTCGCGCCGAGGCTCTGACCCAAATCTTTACCAATTTATACCTGTCACGTGTGAAAAAAGATCGGGTCATTAGGATGTCTTTTCAAAACTGTTCCTTAAAATACATTGTCAGCTTGGATTTTGATAGTTGAAATGAACCGATCAGACGTGGCAAAGCCTGGCGTAAAACCAAGTCGTTTTCAGTTTGCAGCGTTGTAACTTGTAGCGTCGCAAACGGTTTTATTCAGACGCTTGACACAGTAAAGTTTGTAAAGGTTTTGGTGAGTTGTGACATTTTAAAGTCACTATACGGTGAGTTGAGGCTTATATCACCTGCTGTGGATGTTAAGTTTGACTATGTAATTTCACACCGCTGACATAAGATACAAAACGGATTTTCTTTTGTCTTAGGATGAAAAAAATGCTTTGTAAATTGAATCATAGTCTGTATTGTTATTGTGTTGTGTTATCTCTGAATTTTGGGCTAGTTATTTTAAATAAACCATATATTTGATATTCAAATTTTGCATAACAGAACAAAATTCACAATATTATGAATGATTTTACATATTGGTCCCCGCTAATTGTGCCTGTTGCTAACCGCTCTGCCGTTGTGCACGGCAACAAAAGTCAATGTACTTTATTTTCATCTGAAATAATTTAAACGTTATTGATGCGTGAGACTGATCGTGTAATTTTAAGGCTCTACCGCCCCATCTAATCAACTTGTACGATGAAAAGACTGTTGTTATGCTGTAATGCAGGGGAGTCGACGGGGTACAAAGCTTTTTAAGGGGCCCAGGATTGGAACCTCTGCCTATTAAAGGTCCTATATTACAAATAGATAAATAAATAAATAGATAAATAAATAGACTCTTGTGAGGTTTAAGCCGTGTTACAACGCTGTTACCTTCTAAAAAACACACCCAGAGTTGTGTTTTGTTTCATTCACACATGAGTAACCCTTTATTATTAGTCTGTCTACAAGCTTCAAATGCTCTGTTCCACCTTGTGATGTCATGTAATGGTAGTTTTTCAAGTTAACTGCTACCTTTTACCTTTCGTTCTGTAGAGATCGGCAATTCCGGGGCTGAAGTCATCCAACTGATTCTAGTGAAGGTGTGTGGAGTTTAAAAACACAGTGGAGCACTTCCTGTATTACCACGTGACATCACAAGGTGGAGTGTTTTCCGTTTGAGTGACGAACTATGCAGGGTTTGTGTGTTACAGTTGTGTGAATGAAACAAAACACAACTCCAGGTCTGTTTGTGACGAGGAAACAACATTATAACATAGAGTATATTCTAGTAGAGGGGGGCCCACATAAGCCTTCTTGCCCCAGGCCCCCAAATTTTCTGTCGACGGGCCTGCTGTATTAACACTGTAGGTCAGTTTCAATTGTGTAATCTTAACAAACAATGCAAAAATATGTATGGAGTCTTCTGATGATTTACAATTTCAACACTTTTTAATACTATGTTGGCTGCATCACACTTAAAGCGTGTAAAAAAGACTCGCAAATTGGAGGTATAGCCATTCCTTCTTTTTTTTTCTCACTTCTGCTGTGCTTACTCTTTTGTATTGTAATGGCAATATTTTCACAATGTTTTCAGCCATCTGTGAGAATGTGATACCTTTCTACAGTGGAGAGAAAGAGAGAGAGAGAGGGAGGGAGAGAGAGGGTGAGAGAGAGAGGAGGGGGGAGGACGAGTGCTGTTCTGTAATCCCAGAATCCCTCACATCGAATCATGCAAATTTGGTGCACTTTGAAGAGAATCCAGGTCCTACCATATGCACAGTAAAAAAAACAACAATCTATTATGCATGCGTTGCACCAAGCTTATGGTAATGTTATTTCCACCGCTCTTTCTATAAAGTCAAATTTGCAGACCCACAACATATTTGAAGTTTCTTTTAAATAATATTTGTCTTATAGCAGGTTGTGTTTGAGAGGAGGGCTCCCGGGATGCTGCTCCGTCTCTCTCCATAAAAGTGGTGCTGAAATTGACGTTCTATTCTTACAATCCACGTTGAGAGCCGGTACTTTGCAGAAAGATGTTGTGATTTGAGTTCACAGTTTCAAAGACAACAACCAGTTTGAATGCTCCCCTCAGAACGCCCTTTTTTAGACTTTGCATTCTCCAAAACACTCAATACTTTATACTTGGGGTGATGATATTGGTGGTTTTTAGAGTCTATCATGTGATGTTGTCATATTTCCAGATGGAGGCCAGAGACCGTTTTCCCTATTGATTACATCGCACTTTGTCATGAAATATCCAAAAGGTAAATTCACAAATGTTGAACCTGATCATTCCTATTAGTGACTAGACCCAAGAGCTCCTTGAAATCTTCATTTGAACAAAATTAATTTTATCTGCCCCCCATCTGTATTAAATATGATTGGCCTATAGAACGTTGTGACGTCATCTGAAACCCGGCGATTCACTCAGAGCTCCAAATAATTCTCCATTTTGATTTAATAAGAAGAAAATATACTGTACAAGTTAGTGAAATTAGCTCCGAGGCTGTACACTTATCCAAAGTATTCATTTCCGTGACTCTCTGTCAGCGCAGACATAAAGGAAGAAGTTTTTGCCTTTCTTACTGTTGATAAAGATCTATTTCTTTTTCTTTTTTTTTTTTTCCAAACCTGATCTAGTTGTGTGTGCAGTTTTCCAGGCAGCGTTTCAAGTTTAACTCTCTAATTA
>KN485252.1:0-22120 GCA_000787095.1 Periophthalmodon schlosseri | reverse complement strand
TAATTTGTCTTTTAGGTGCGTGAGTTCATTAAGTGTATTAATAAAGAAAAAATCTTATCAGGGTCAGGGAGCGCTGATGTTAATCTCACATCGCTGTAACACAGAGGTCAGAGATGAAGGCCTGCTCATTGAAATGTATATTTGAACTTCTCTCTTTTATTTTTTACATGGATGTGTCTTTTTAATCTTAATTTAAACTCACTCGTCTGTATAGGCCTCCGTAGTGATGTCACAATGTTTAACTTTCTAGCCTGTGTTGATACTGGAGAGAAGGCTGGACACTCTACACTGTTTTTCTTGGGCCTAGACATTTGACCCGCCGCTTCTTATTAATGTTTAGCGCCACCCCTCTGTCTGTTTGTTTGAGGATCATGAAGACACGGTGTATGGCCCAGTTTGTTGTACACAGGACTATGTTTGTAAAAAGAAACAAGTTTACAACGCTAATCAACACTGTAACTGTGAAAACTACACATGCACTACTCAACTGAACAAGTATCAGTGCTGAAAAAATACGACAACGTTTGACCTTTTTTTTTGAATGGTCTTGATCTATATCAGACCTAGAATAATACGACACAATACTACAGAAACTGCTAGTGTTTTGTCTTGAAAATGACTTATTCAGATTGGGATTGAGTTTGAAAATTCAGTATTGTGAACTATATGAAATACCCCACGTAACATTTGTCTGTATATGTATAGTTATTGGTGACTCTTCTTCTATGTTTATTTATGTAAAAAAAAAACATAGACTGTATAAAGAAGTGGACTGAGTGAGTGTGACGTCACCCACAGCGTTCGGCTCCAGTCGAATGAAGCTCATCGAGGCCAGAGCAGTTATAGCGGTGAATTTGGAGCCGAGTTCCATATTTGGAATTCCAACTGCGAGTATCATAGCAACCAAAGAGCGAATCCAGTGCGAGGCTGATGACGATAACGCTCCTTCCTGCACCGCTGGTTTAGCAGGGAGCGAACGCTTAGCAACGCTGTCAGTCAAACCTGTTGCTAACGCTAGCAGGAGCGACCTCGGGAAAGAAGGCGGCTGATTCGTCTGTTATTGATGTTCACATCTTGATTTACGGACGCAATAGCGAAATAAAAACACCCGGATCATGTAGAGCGGGTTAATACGAACATTTTAAGAGCAAAATGCCGAGTTACAGAAGAGCGGGGCCACAGTTTTTCAGTGTAAAGTGAATTGGAGTCAGAGTCGATGGAGCCGGAAGCGCGTCCATGATCACTTCCTATTTGGAACGCGGCGGCTAGCGGGTTAGCTACGTCCATTTATATACACATTCTATGGTTAAAACACGTGACCCCCTGTCCCAGCGCAAAAGGATTATCTTATCTTGTCTTATGTTTTCCAATCAGGCCTGTTTCCTATTCACTTTGCACATTTTACTGACAGGCCACACATTTTTAATAAGCAGAAACATGTGCTCCGTCTCAGCAATCAAACCTAACTCACATCACGCTCCGGAGCCAAAAATGTGCCAGTGCTTTTGTTTGACTTTGACTGCGCTCGGATTAAGAACACAACATCAGTGATATTTCCATTTGTTCGGTGGATAATTAGGGAATGAGACATGCCAAGAAGCGTTTTGCGTCTTGGCTCGTGCTCGTCTGGGGGAGGGATCACGCAAAGTGTAACTGGCGCGAGGAGACGTGACTGCTGTCTCCAGAGCCATCGCTGCTTTGTAACAATGCACAGATGCTAATGAAGAGACAGCCCTGATAATGTTGCGCTATAATAAGAAATATTAGGCCCAAACGTTGTGTGTGTGTGTCAGCTGAATGAAGCCATTACCTGACGTCTTAGCGGATGGGGACATAATGGGTTTTTGGGTAATTTTTTGGCCTGACACTTTATAATAACTACACTTAACTACACTTTAATAGCCTTAATAAAGCAGAAATGGGCCACAGTAGCGCAGTTGGTAGACGGATAAAAGGCAGTGTCCAGCAGCGATCTGACCAGAACTGAAGACGCGGCTTGGACGAGCAGCCAAACGTCTTCGCTCCTACAACTTTTTGTCCAGTTGACAGATTTTAATTTTGCTTTTACTATGGATCATACCTGCACGACGGAGGGATCACACAGACAGTTGGTCAGAGCGTTTGTCCAATGATCAGTCAGATCCACTGACCCACAGGTCGGCGGTGCGGTTCCAGCTCTTACAGATGAACGCTGTTGTTGTGTCCTTGGGCAAGACGCTTAACCCGCCTCGCCCCCAGTGTCTGCGTGCACTGCTGTATGAATGTGTGTGTGAATGAGTGAGTTGTTCCTTGATGTAAAGCACTTTTTTGAATGCCCTGTAGGTGGAAAAGCGCTGTATAAAATGTCTGTTTACCATTTACCATTTAAAGAAAGAGTTGATTTATAATGAACAAACTGATTATTAAGAAAGCTGCAGGTTTAATTAACATTACCATAACTCCTAGTAGTTATTAAGCCGGAATCGTTCTTAAAAAAAACACATTATGGCTTAAGTCTTGTCCATATTATTAAGATGTAGTCATTATAAAGAGGTGCCTCCTTTTTATATTCCGCAGACACTATTTTGAGACTATTTAAAATGTCTTACCTCAAAAGACTAATTTTGTTCCTTAAATGCAAAACGCATCTGATAAAATGAGAAATTCCAAGTCAGTTATTTCTGTTGAAGCATTCATGAAAATTTTTAAGAATTTACTGAACATTTTGTTAAACTTAGAAATGAAGAGGTATTTTAAAGGTACAGTACGTCACTTTCTGGAGGTGGGACGTTGCCTACAAGTTTTTCAGTGCAGTAAACATAACTAAAATGGAAAACATTACATCACTAACTACATTTACTACTTCTCCGCTTTGAAAAACTGCCATAAATGTTTTTTTCTTTTTGTGACCATCTTCTAGAAATGTTATCAGTGACAACAGTGTAAAGTGGATTTTATCAAGAAGAAATGGAATGATATTTTGGTAGCAGAAAAATGCATTTGGCTTTTGAAAATATTACTACACGAAGAGTAAACTACAAGCCTCTAATGACTTTTTCAATTGTCGATTATGTGTTTTTTATTTTGTTTTTTTTTCAAATGAACTTTTTTAACATCCGAAAGTTGTTAAACTCACTATTTTGTTCTTATTCATCCTCATAGACGTTGCAGCTGGACCTTGTTTTCGCTACTTTGGGCCTATGGAAGGAGGCGCCACGGGTCAAAACCGGAGCTCAGCCTTGGACCTACACTTTATGGATAACCTGGGGCTCACTGTGGACACGAGCAGGTGAGTCCCGTCCCCGACAACCGCTCGCTCTCATGTTTATCTGCCTCTCCGTATATTCTCATATTCTTGTGCACTTGTTTGCATGCACCTGTGGACCGCCGGTTTGATGTTCCCGGTGGCAGTGTAGATCTCGTGTATGCTTTTTTACATTGTGTTTGTGTGTAGGAGGTGTGAAGGGGAGGCACATGCAGACAGACGCTGTACCTGTGACAGCGGCCTTATGAAAGATGACAGTTTCTTGTTGATTATGAAACCTATTTCACACACAGCAGCCCCGTGTCTGCGCCGCGCTCCCTCTGCTGCCTCTGCTGCCTCTGCCGCTCGCTCTCACAAACAAATGCAGAGGAACAAAAATAAGGCCAGGTGCTGACAGAGCCTCCTGATTCAAATCACACTGCACTCACATTAATGCACTTTTGGATGAAAAGTCAATGTTTTACGCTTCCGCCTTTTCAAAATAAGTTTATATTCAGACGCGACCCACGGTCCCAATAATTATTGTTTACTAGAGCTTTTTATTAGAGATGCACTGATACCGGTACAACACACAATCTGAAAAAAAACGCCCAGAAAAAAATGACAAAAAAACTGAAATATGAACTATTAAGATATTAATAGAAGAATTGGATTTCAGAACACGTTTATACTAGAGATCGACTGATATGTTTTTTTTTTTGTTTTTTTTTTATCAGCCATTGTTTAGCTGACATGGCTGATAAGATCTACGGATGTTTATGGGCCGATTTGAATTGGGCCATAATTTCCACTGATTTTTTTTTTTTCTTTACCAAGAGAGCTGTGTAGTCACGTTTTGTGCAGCTGTCTCTTCATATTAAAGTGTTAAAATAAAGGTTGGTGTGCAGCAGGTCGGCCAAAACGCAAAATCGACCTGTGCTGGAGATTTAAGGCCGATAGCCGATATGTTAAAAGGTGCAAATATCGGCTCGATGCACCGATGCCAGATTTGACCCAGAAACATTATCTGATCTGACATTGGTTCAGTTTTATTGTATAGAATAAGATTATTTCACTGGCTGCTGTTGGCCCAGAACCTTTGAACTTTTACTTATACAAAGCTGTTCTGCAGCTATTTAACACATTTGAAGTAAGGATGCACCGATCCAACTTTTTCAGGTCCGATACCGATATCGATACTTTGACTTTGGCATTTGATTCCTTAAAACATAGTTAACTTAATACACAAGGGATATTTATGCTTCAAATGACTGAACAGATTCATATGAATAAGGCTTCAATATTATGAGACGTCCTGGGCCTAAATCAGCTTTTTAATAGTCTCATTACATTCAATTAAAGGCACAACCAAGATATCGACTGAACCGATATCATGAAACCAATACACGATCCAGCTCATTTTTCAATATCGGCGCAGATATTTGATTCCGGTATCGTATCAGTCCCTAATATCCCTAATATGAACTCATTTGGATCAGTTACAATTGTATTATTTTTGTTTTTTAAGGAAAGAAATGCTTTTTTGAGTTTCTGCTGTTGTACCAGTTGAAGATACAGATATCGAAACAAAAAAAAAACCAAAACTCTACTGCATATAACGTAGGGATCCATTAATAAAAATAAATAAATAAAAATCTTGAACGCTTTTTGAAGTTTGAGACTAGAGATATCATGGGCGCGGGCTGGACGCTACTAAAACGACGACTTATTTGATTGTCTTGTAGGGAGACAATTTAGAAAAATGTTCATAGCATTTTTACCCAGTTAAACCTTTGCACAAATCTTGTTTTTTGCCTAGTCCATCCTGTGTTCAACTAAAAATAGCCCCACTCTCAGCATAAACTCCTTTTAACCCTGTGTTATAAGTCAGTGTTTTTGGACAGAGGTAGCCGGCCCCCCTGTCCCTCTGCCTCGCCCCGTGCAGCCCACTCCTCTGCCATCTCCGCGCACACACTCAGTTATTCTATGCCAGCGGAGCATTGATTTTCCACACTGTTAGCTCACATTATTCCCTCTTTCCTCGGAGGAAAATTGCCAGGATAAAAAAAAGGACTCCGGGTGATCGATTGGTCCACTGCGCCACTGAATTCAGGTTACAAGCTGAGGAGAGGAAGAGGGGATGGGGGGGGGGCAGGAGACAGCGCACAGAGGGGGGTGTCTTAGTCTGACGGAGGTAAATATGGACTTGTGGAATAGGGTTCAGCAATTTAAGAAAAACGTCTAAATGTGATTTTTCCGACAAACATTGCGGTAAGATTTGCCATTTATGATTTCATGATTTCAACGTGATTCTGTTTAAAGGTCCTACATTACCGCATTTTCCAGACTATACGTCGCTTCAGACGCACCAGCGAAAAATAAGCATAATAATGAAGAAAAAAACATATAAGTCGCATTTTTTGGGGAAATTTATTTTACAAAATCCGAGAACAAGAACAGACATTTCATCTTTAAAGGCAAGTTATAATAATAACATTTTTTTTATTTTTTTTTTACCACAAACCTATAAGAGAGCTGTGTAGTCACGTTTTGTGCAGCTGTCTCTTCATATTAAAGTGTTAAAATAAAAGTTGGTGTGTAGCGGGTTGGCCAAAACACAAAATCGACCTGTGCTCGAGATTTAAGGCCGATATCCCATAGTTTAAAAGGTGCTCGATGCACCGATACCAACCGATATATCAGTCTGTCTCTAGTTTGTACAGATGTAAACTACGGGGTTGGCCGTTTTTGTATTTTATTTTTATGGAGGAAATTGTGGTACTTTAAAATTGGAGCTTTTATGATTTGCTAAGTGTGTCTGTTCAAATTGCGATTTTGATTCAATTTCGATTCGATTTCGATTAGTCTTGCGTCTCTATGTGAATCCGGGTCTGCGTAAATGAGAGCAGACGCCGCGGCCGCCGTTCTTTCATTCACGAGGGGAGCTTTGTTAGCCGTAATTAGCTTGTTGTCTTCCAGCGCGGAGATGCACTCTGTCAGTAATTGCTCTTTTAAACACTGATTAAATATAAATGGTTGTTCCTCTAATTTTCTCCATCCAAAGTTACGTTCTAGCCTTTTTTCTATTCCTTGCTTTTTTCGATGTTTCATGTTGTTTATATTGTAGGCCTATTTGTAGAACAAGCTTTATTTACTTTTGGAGGCTTGATTCACTCAAATCAAGACATTAAAAAGACACCTCTTGCCAAATAAGAAAATAGAACTGTAATTCTTCAAAAACAAATTGAATCATTTGGTTAATCGCAGGTTCGTTTGCTAAGAGCCTGGTAATTATTACTCAGAAAGGTGCCAGTTCTTCAGAGGAATGTTCAAACTGAGTTACTTTTATGAATAATCCTTTAATATTTATTTTTGTTTATTTGGAACACAAGCCTCCTTTTAATTTGACTTTTGAATAAACACGTCCTCTAGACAAATACACACTTTCCCATACAACTTTCCGTGTCATATCGTATATATTGTGTTGTTCTGATTATACTTTTGCGTGTTGGTTGTTAGCATGAGCAAGTGAGAGCTGTATGTTTTGGAATAACCAGAAGAATATTGTGCCTATAATACTGCAATAAGCACACGAGGGCATTGAACTCTGAACCAGTTTATAGGTTTATAGTCATAGCAGCAGTGTGCACATTTACATAGCGCCGTGCCACCTCCATTTCCTGGCATTGTGACCTGGTGGATCCGGACTGAAATCTGGGTTGTGGGTTTGTTTTTGTGTGTCAAAATGTGGTAAAAGTTAGATTTCATTATGGTCTCTTCTAGTGTTGTCACGATGCTCAGTTTTCAAATGCGAAAAATACATAAACAAAGGTAAATGTTTGATACAAGAAGCGATTTCAACACCACAATAATACAAGTGTGTCCTTTTTAATGTAATAATCAAAGTAATTGTAGTTTTGTAAAAATGTACCATGTGGTCTCATCGTACTAAGATATAGATCTGATTTAATATAGATTAAGACTCTTCTAAAATGATTCAAAAAAGGTCACAATTTGTCCTTTTAATGTATTTTGACCTGCTCAAAGGAGAATCTAGTTTCCGTACTAGTTTTAAATGGTAAACGGCCACATTTTGTCTGTTCAAACACTCAAAGCACTTTACATCAAGGAACCACTCACCCATTCACTCACACATTCACACACCAGCGTACGCAGACACTGGGGGAAAGGTGGGCCAACTTGTGGGTCAGTAACCGCTTTACCAATGTCGTTTATGTCGAGAGGGGGATTCGAACCGGCAACCTTCGGATCAGTGGACAAACACGCCCATTACTATCGATTATCTGGGTCTGTAACTGTATCTGTGGCCTATATACTGTATTTTCTGGACTATAAGTCGCATAGTCGTTTCATAGTTTGGCCGGGGGTGCGACTTATACTCAGATGTGATTTATTATGCGTGTTTTGGCTGGTGCGACTTATACTCCGGTGCGACTTATACTCCGGAAAATACGGTACTTGAAGTTTACTGACGTCACCTACTGTATTTCTTGGGAACAAATAAAACTTATTTCAAACCATAGTAAAAATTGTATAAACATTGCGATTTGATTCCTGTCATGGTTTAGCGTTTGCGCGGATATCTTTTCCTCTTTCTGATATGAACCTTTGATGTCATCTGATTGTGTTCCTCTGTTGCCATGAATAAATCAACTCTATTCACTCCATTTGTGTAACAGAGGGCCGCTCTCGGCCAATCACGGAGCAGCTCCGGCGCGAGGTCACGGGGATAATATGGTCTAATTAATGACATGCATTTTTCTCAAATTCATACAAGCACCGAACACGTAATTTATTCAGATTCTATTTCTAAAAAAAGGCTATATAGATGTAAAGCTCGAAGGTAAGTGGAATTGTGGGTAATGGTCAGATCCTTAACCTCTGGGTCGTCCACGTCTCATCAGATTATCTGTTAATCTCCCGTCAGTGCTGGGTATGTGACCTCATAACTGTCCCATGTGCTCATGCTGCTACACTGGTCCGCGGCATGAGAGAAATCACAGTTTGAAAAAGTCATTTACGATCTCGGAAACACTGCATTATAAAAGTGAATATGTTTGAATCTCTGTTCAGCAAAAGCACACGCCTCTCCGAGATTTATATTAAACGTGTTTTCCCCACTTTTCACACCACAAAAGGAAGATGTAGATGTTTAAATCAACCTAACGAGCTCTCACCATCTGTTGGCACATCGCTACGTTCGCTAGTATTTACGTGCATGGGTTTTGGGCGCGTGCATGACTTTAGAATCTAGATTTTTTAGCGATAGCCAAGTGAAGAAGGGTGAACTGTCAACGCTCAGTCGATCTGTTTCGGTTGAGTGATTTTTGTGGGTTTGCAAACAATACTAAACATATAAGATGCATGACAATATACTCCTAAATATATAGTACACAGTGAGATTACATTTTTATTTAGGCGTTAAATGTTTTTGTTTGTTGGTGTCGGGATGGGTCATAATGAATAATGAACACAGTATATAAAGTGGATATCAATCTGATCCATGTAATTATGATTGTATTTAATTAGAATGTACTTATTAAAGAAGCTTTGTTCTTTTAATGCCTGTGACAAAATGTTATGCAATTTCATTTTCTCATTCTTTAAAAGGATTTAAACTTTTTCTTTTACCTGCTGGTCCAACAGAAGAACCTGAGCGACTCTGGAGGAAACAGGTGACAGGAAAAGCCAAGCGTATCGTTGGCCAACCAGAGCACTTCCTGTCCACAGAGTTCTCCTCGATGGCCTCCAGGGGGCGCTATAATGTGCCTCGAGCCAAAACAAATCTCTGTCCGCTTTCTTTTATTTCTCCAGCGATGAACGTAGCAGTGAACAACTGTTAATGAACTGTCTGTTGCCGTTTCTCAATTCAACGGTTGCTCCATTACAGTTTTACTTTTAATTATTTAATATTTAATTGAAGAAGAGTCAAGGTGTCATCGTCGCAGGCGTTTATTTCTCTTTAGATTGAATGAAGTAAGGAATTAATCTTTCCCTTTGAATATCAATAGGCAAATATAACGTTATAGTTGATTTCTTCCCAGTTGTAGCTAGTATTACATGACTTTAAGAAAATATACCTTGTCACGCGCGGTGCATGATGGGTACAGAAGTGCGCGAAGTCTGCACGCTTCGTTCACGGCCGATCTCCATGGAAACGCTGGAAACGCAGGGCACATTTGCTGGCCGCATTCGTCGGGCGCATGAAACGGGACGGGCCTTGTCGCGCCGGAAGTGACGTAAGTGCCCTTCAAATGCAGCCGACGAAGTGCAATCGTCGAATTTAGACACGGCCTATGTCTGTAGTATCACTGACCTGTTCCCCTTTGACTTGTGTCTTGTGTTGTTTTGGATTTTGATGATTGAATGCGGCCTGTGGAGCTACAAATGTCCTTTGGGATAAATAAAGTTTTCTGAATGTAAATATGCTCTCTGTGCTTACAGCAGACACTTTCCCCAGTGCAGTCCTCATTCGTTCATGCTATAGTTGTTTCCTTCTCTTTTTCCGTCTTGAAGTTGTATGTGGAGTGATTCAGCAGACGCTTTCTCCAGTGCACTCCTCATGTGTCAGTCTCCATCACGCTCTGAGAAAAGGAGGTGGATTTGACCAGTAACAGTGAAGTGTGATCCCTCTGAAGAAGACGACAGTGGTAGTTTTCGATTCCAGTATCGACTACTAAACTACACTATAATTAGTCAATCCATCCATTTTCTTCTGCTTATCCAGGGCCAGGTCACGGGGGCAGCAGTCTAAGCAGGGACTCCCAGACTTCCCTCACCCCAGACACTTCCTCCAGCTCCTCCGGTGGGACCCCGAGGCGTTCCCAGGCCAGCCGAGAGACATAGTCCCTCCAGCGTGTCCTGTGTCTTCCCCGGAGCCTCCTCCCAGTGGGACATTCCCGGAACAACTCCTTAGGGAGCTCGGCTGGCTCTTCTCGATGTGGAGGTGCAGTGGCTCTACTCCGAGCTCCTCCCGCGCGACTGCGTAAATAGTCATGTTATGAAATCCAAAGTGTGACATAGACTCTAAATCGTGGTCATATTTCGGCATATCGCTCCCTCTCGCAGCACGAGTTTTGCTGCTTTGGCTGAACAATCTCAAAATTAGCATCTTCAGTTTTCAAGCTTGTGTAAGATTGTACATTTTCACACATCATTTAAAAATCTATTGGTTGATTCTTGTTTTTTTTAGCATGTTCTAAACTGATACAACTCACAACATCAGAGATTTTAACAAATTAAAACCGTCCTTGAATAAAAGTTTCATTTCAACATTTTCTGTTTTGATGAAACAAAGAAGTCTCCACTTTTTATAGCCTACAGTCAAACAAATGCACGACACACAAGGCTCATAAATCTTCACATTAATCATGTTCTCATGCTCCGACTGCTATAACATTACCAGAGAATCATATACATACATCACTCCTATAGCTACATGCTGCGTAACCATAGCAACCGCATTTATTATCTGTAAAATTATTCATAAGTTTAAACTCTCCAACACTATAGCAGGCAACACTATGGCTCCATCAGTGTGTGTTTTCCCAGTAATAAAGCCATTACTAGTTTCAGTGATTGGATAAATATTGCCATTTTAATTACATCATAGTAAATATTTCATACGTCCCAAATCAGATGTAGTGGGCTCTGCGTTCTTGTAAATGTGATTTTATCTGTAGTGCAGGACCATTAGTGGTGATGCTCCGTTCAGGGACAGCCCAGAGGACGGTAATTAAGTCCACTCAGGCGTGACTAAACATTTTTGACGTTTTTGCTCGTCCGAAATGAAGTGTCAGAAAGGAGGAATAGTAACCGTCCTGTCACTTTGTGTTTGTGTGAGAACAGCACAGAGCAGTGAGTCTGCAGTTTCAGATAGTTTTATTACAGGAAAGAGGGACATCGTATAAGAATGAGGAGAAAGATTTAGCAGAAAAACAACACTTTTCTAGTTTTATATTTGACTGCCGTTGACTGAATGCTTTCCACAAATGGAGAGAGTGGTTCTTAAATATGAATGAGCCGTAAAGGTCTCTTCAGTGGATGATAAGATGTTTCCAAATCCCCAAAGTTTGAAGTGGACCTATTCTACAAAATCGACTTTTCAGAGCTTTTAGCCACGTTATAGTTCTTTCCTTCTCATTTTCCCTCTCAAAGTTGTTTTTGGAGTGATTGGTGCATGTTTGGGCAATTTTTATCACTTATTTTCAAAACGCCATATTGTCGATCAACCCAGATTTTCTCCTCCACCGGCGCACACCATCTGTACTAACGTCATTCTCCAATTTAATTGTCTTAATCGGTGAAACCCGTAGGATTCAGCAGTGTTACGTAGCCATTTTGGTTTGCTACTCGCTAGTGTGATGTGCAGCTGTCCATAGGAGGGGCCAACAGCACGTTCACAGGGACGTCCGCTCCCATTGGGCACTGCAGTTTTGTAACGCAGAAGTTAGCAGACTTCTTTCTTTTATTATTAAGTTTATTTAGATGAATATTGCGATTTAAACTGTGCAGACTATAACATAATTTGTAACGCAGAAGTTAGCAGACTTCTTTCTTTTATTATTAAGTTTATTTAGATGAATATTGCGATTTAAACTGTGCAGACTATAACTTAATGATTCACGGGTGTCATAGATTATAACTATATCAGACACAAGCGCAATATGTCTGTTTTAAATCATACAGTTGTAGTTTTAGCAGTTGTGGTCGTGAAAAACGTCATTTATTTTGTCTTTACATTGAAGATGAGATTGTACTTATTTTTGTGGGAAAACCGCCGTCTTGGGGAGTTTTGGCGACTCACTTGTCTAATTCTTTACGATGTGAGCGTGGTCAGCGGTTCATCTCCGCAAGTTCAGTTTATTTACAGATGAACATTGAACTATTATCCCCGAGTTCAGATTGACAAATGGATTAGCCAATTAGGGACACGATGGTCTGACTGAAAAACATTTCTGCACAATAAACGAGCGATGAAGTGAACGCTGTTAATCTGAAGTGAGGGAAATATGTTGTTAAACGAATCTGATTTCACCGTCTTGCTGAGAGACTGGTGACCAGACTGATTCTGACTGACTCTGACAACTACTTGCCCACACGAGTGACACCAGAGCCTTATTAGAAGACTTTACTATCTGTGCACAAGTGCTCGTTGTACTTTTGTGACGTCTCAGTTAACACCAAAAATTAGCATAATACCTTTCAACCACGTAACTATTCTAATTACTTTATTACTCACTGCTTCCACCAAAAATGTAGCAGGAAACAAAGGACAACAAAGAAATAGACCTACATGTTTGTTTCAGTTCCTCAAGCACCTCAAGTCCTGCTGACACGAGTGAGCTTCAGAAAGTGGAGCTGCAGTTATTATTAAGTTGCTAAGTTATAATTGGTAGTAAAAGAAAAATTCAAATCTGTCAACTGGACAAAAAGTTGTAGGAGTGAAGACGTTTCACTGCTCATCCAAGCCGCTTCTTCAGTTCTGGTCTGTGGATCATACCTGGACGACTGATTACACAGTTATTGTTAGTGTTGTTCCGATTCTTTTTTTTTTTGTATCTGATCCAATACCGATACTTGATATTGGACAAGTGAGTATTCTAGGTCCCAGGCAACAGTCGCCAAAACTCCCCAAGGCTGTGTTTTTTCCCCAATAATAAAGTACAATTTCAACCTCAATATTACGACAAAATAAATGAGTTTTTTCACATTCACTACAACTAACACTGTATGATTTAAAGAAGACATATTATGTTTGAGTTTGCTATAGTTTAAATCTATGACGCCCGTGGATCATTATGTTATAATTTGGACATTTTATTGTACTTAATGATACCAGTAACAGTCCAATACTACATAGTGTGAAGAAGTACACTAAGGCTACTACATTCTTTACGAGAACGAGAGCAAAAACAAAAACAAGAGTAAAAGTCTCTCTCTAAAGAACATTTACAAGAATAAATGAGATTTTGAGGACCAAAGTCTTACAGTCAAATGTCTAATGGTCTTGATGACGAGTTGTGCTGATTTAGGCACTTTCACTTGTTTATTTAATCACGTTCTACCACAGAGCGTGGATAAAAACGGCAGTGAGGCCTGTAAAAAGACGCTCATCCTTGGAGCACATGGCTAATTATGCAGAGTAAACAAAGTCCGTGTTAGCCTTTTGTGGCGTTAGCGCTGCACTCTCTCTGTAGCATAGTTGTTTTCTTTTTTCAGATATTTAAGTTCAGAATTCACACCAAAGGCCAAATGAAGGTATCAAAAAGGAAACACAAATGTCTTTTCTGTTATTATTAGCGTGTCTTAAGTGTCTGCAGAGCCTCCGCAGTCTGTATTTAACGTTAGCGTTAGCCACAAACGTCAACAGCGGCCGTTCGCGTCTACGGGGTTCTCATTCTGGAGTGGTATTGGATCGGGGATTTGGTCTGAGTACTCGTCGATACTTGAAAAACGTGCGGTATCTGAATCGGAACAACCTTAGCTATTACTCGCTGGCAAATACAACGTGAACGTGTTTGCCGGCGTGCTTTTTAAAACGAATGTGTGCAGCTATTCTACCCTCCTGTAATACTTGAACGTGTGAACAATCTCACAGGAAGCTGCTAACCTGTTTCACATTGTAAGTTATTTGGTGTGAGTGGAGCACTGCTGCGGGAAACACTAAAATACAGTACGTGTCGGATCCAGAACCGCTTCCCTCGCTGGGTTAATGCAAAGAAAGTAGGCCACGTTTGAGTCGGCTCTGCATCACGGTTTGCTGATGGATCAAAGCTGTCAGAATAGCCCACTTTCTTTTTGCGGGCTGCTGCTTTTCGTGCATTTTCTTTCTGTTTGTTTGGACTCCGGTTCGTGTACGTGTGCGCCGGTGTCTTTAAACACACTCATTACGGAGACCGGGGTCGATACCGACAAAATAACTGAAGAATTGTCATATATTTTGCATCTCATCTGGGCGAGATCCCCACCGCTAATACGTCCTCTCTCTTGTGGGGCTGATATAATGAGTTACAGTGGTATCATGGACCAAATCCGCAGATAACAAGGTGACTTTGAACTTGGCCTCTGAAAAGATATTCCGCTGGCATCCTGCAGAAGACGAAAACAAGCAAAGCCTTAATAGCCAATACAAGCCTTCCATCAACTTTGGTATGCTTGAGTAAATTGAATACCCCTGCTTTGCCTTTTGTTCTAGAAAATGCATCAAATTGATTGAAAGAAGCAATTACGGAACCAGGGAGCGCTATTGATTTTATGAAAGTGTGCAATCACTTTAATTGAAATAAGCGTGTCTCGATTAGATGTTCCTATTAGGCTATGTTCAAAAAAATGTCTGCATTTTACATAGTTGTTTTTGATTTGGAGCAAAGCCGTTTCCAGTGCGGGCCAAGCTTTGTACCTGATTAGTGTCTTTATTTTATTTTTTTATCCTCTGGGGAACGAGGCCTTTTCAATCTGCCAGGCTGCGACGCAATGAGCAAACTTAATGGGTAGCATTAGAGTGAATTCTGTTCAATGTCGTATGTTTTTGGCCATTTTGTTGTAGCAATCAAATCAAAGCTCTCAGATTGTTTAGCGAGACTCACCCGCACACTGTACAAACAAGCCACAGTTTTGTGCAACCTGCTTTGCCCATTTTCTGTTAATCTATAAGTTCTGATGGAGTCTCAATTAGGAGTATTCAAACTAAGAGGCAGCACTCTGTAGCAATGCAGTGTAATTACGCTAGGAGGATGTTAGCTTAAAACATCCACAGGCTAATCCTTATCCCGATTAGAGGTGGGAGATAAAACTTACGAGATCAAAATAGCTGTTTTGGGGATATGTTAAATTAGTTTGAGTATATCGTCTGTAACAAAAAACTGTTTAGAAGGCTGCAAAAAGAGCTGATTAAAAGCAAAGAAACTTGCAGTGTAATTCTAAATGCTTAGTGATATTTCTCAGTGCACCGACACGGTACGGTATTGGCTAATGCCGCTATTATCGAAAATGTTGGTGGATTGGATATCGGTTCATTCGATATCTCATTTTGGTATATAAATTGGTTTAATAAGACGATTTACTGGCCAGTGGAGCTCAACAGTGAACGCCCACCCCTCGGTTCCGGAAGCAAATTTCCCATTAATATTTCTCATAGACTTTCCCAAAAAAAATTAATATTAAAAGTTTGAAAGCTCTAGGATAATCAGCTCTGTGGTAACTAATGACACCAAGAAACTTTGAAACTTTATAAACTGTGAAGTTATTAAAACATTTTGCCGAATCTTGCATTTTTGGACTTAAAACAACTGTGTTATGGATGTTAGTTAGCACATAGCTGGTTAGCCTTCCCGATGAACTCTTAATATTTGAATTTTTCGTAAAGTCTGCGGGAAAAATGAATGGAAATTTACTTTTGGAACCTGAGCGAACGGCCACTGATGAGCTCCATACTGGCTCAAAATACCTCGTAATATTGAACTTTACTGTATTTTTTTCAAAGTTGTCCTGTAGATACTTTAAATAATAAATAACAGTTACAAAACACATAAGGGTCATTGTTTACCACTTGCCGGTTGTGTTTAAAGGAAGTAAATGCTGTTTTCAGACACTTAAATCCGAAGTATCGACATCGGTATCGGAACAGAAAAAGCTGGATCGGCGCATCTCTAATTTATTCCTGAACCTTTGTCGTTAATGTTATATCCACCCACTTTTTGTGCAGTTGTTTTTGTGTTTTAGCTCCTTATGGATGGACTGATAAAATAACATGTTATTATGATTATCAGGACAGTAAACGAAAGTGATATATAATGGAAAAACAGACTGTGTAATGTGTTCTATAAATATCACATCTGTTTGTTTGTGTTTTCTTTTGTTGTCCATATGTTTGTTCGTTTCTTTAATGATCTGACCCTGACTTTTTGGTTAAATAGCCGTATTAGCTGTGACCTGATTCGCTGATGTCAGACATACTTGAAATTCGAGAGAGTCAACGCGTTTAATTCGCTTTTTGGAATGTATCGCCCCAACATTTTGCAGTAACTGACTTATTTTTCAGGACGAAAACAAACCCAGGATTGTTCTACGAGTCAATTTTGAACAATACATTTTCCTCGTGTGATGAGCTCCATAGATGCAGTTAATTTGAAGAACTGTTTTTGCAGTTCGTATTTGTTCTACTGAATGTGAGCGACGTATCGGCATAAAAACACAACGCCCTGAGTAGAAAGGATACACAGCCTCATCCCTCAGTGCTGCTGCCGGTTGCCAGGTACAATTTAAATACTTCTTCTGTTCTGGCAACACACAGTTAGTGCAAAAAGGGGAAAATGAACAGTGAAGTCAAGCTTTAAATCTGGCAATGGACCATAGAGAGAGAGACGGAAAGAGAGAAAGAGAGAGGGGGATAGAAAGAGAGAGAGAGGGAGGGAGAGAGAGAGAGACAGAAAGAGAGAGGGGATAGAAAGAGAGAGGGAGAGACAGAGAGAGAAGGACAGGGACGGAGAGAGAGAGAGAAGGAAAGGGAGATAGAAAGAGAGAGGCAGAAATAAAAAGGGAGATAGAAAGAGGGAGGATGGGCAGAGAGAGAGAGAGGTTGAGGAAGATAGAAAGAGAGAGGCAGAAAGAGAGAAAGAGAGAGGGAGACAGAAAGGGAGAGAGAGAGAGGGAGATAGAAAGAGTGAGAGAGCGGTAGATAGAAAGAGAGAGACAGAAAGACAGGGAGAGAGAGAGGGAGAGAGAAAGAGAGAGGCAGAAAGAGACCAAAAGAGAGGGAGATAGAAAGAAAGAGACAGAAAGAGAGAAAGATAGAGAGAGGGAGACAGAAAGAAAGAGGGTGAAAGAAAGCATGAGAGGGAGAGAAAGAGAGAGAGAGCAAGATGTCTACTACTTCTACAATTTCAGCGATCACTACTTCTACAATTACTTATTACTTACACTTATTGGATAGAGTGTGAGAGAGATACTGTACTATACAGTTTCTACTACTACTACTACTACTACTACTACTACTACTACACAGTTTCTACTACTACTACTACTACTACTACTACTACTACTACTACTACTATAATACAGTTTCTACTAGTACTATTATTTCTACTATTACCACGACTAGTACGACTACTACGATTACTACGACTACTACTGCTACTGCTACTATTACTATACAGTTTCTACTAGAACTATTATTTCTACCACTACTATGACTACTACTACTACTACTACTACTACTACTACTACTACTACTACTATACAGTTTCTAGTACTATTATTTCTGCTACTACCTCCACTACTACGACTATTACTACTGCTACCACTACTATGACTACTACTACTACTATTACTGCTACAATAACAACTAATACTACTACTACTACAACTGCTACAACAACTACTACTACTACATTACACAGAGACATCGTTCCTCACTTCCAAAAATAGATTTCATCCAACCATTCTTTTGTACATTTAATACAGATTCTCTGGTTGACCTTCAAAATGGCCGTGTTTTGTAAAAAACAAACATTAAAACTTAACTTATATTTTAATATATTATAGTAAAATATTTAAATCTAATGATCTGGTTTTCGCGTCATTTATTTTCATATACTTTAAATGAACCGCGCCTTGTCATATGTTTATTTTCACCTTTAGTTGCGTAATGTGATTCTACACGGAAATAAACCGAACGCCAATTTTTAAACTAATGACATCACCTCATTTGCATAACCGGACTGTACAGTTTTATGTAAATGTGCGTATACAATGGTAAAAAGCAGTGTGTGTGTGTGTGTGTGTGTGTGTGTGTGTGTGTGCGTGTGTGTGCGTGTGTGTGTGGACCATGTGACTTAAATGGAAGAGTGCAGAGCGGAGAGGGAGAGCCCGTATAAAAGCATCTCGGCTCCTGTTCAAATAGGTCCCATCATCTCCATGACAACAGTCGTAATGGTAACATGGAAATATATTAATGTAAAAACCATGGCAACGTTCTCCAATTGAATTAAGCAGCACCTGTGCACATTACAGGGGCAGATAAAAGACAAAGGAAGCCTGCGAGAGCCAAACAGCTGTGGTTTTCAGACCCCGCGTCCCCGCACGCGTTTTCTCTCACTCTGATGCCGTACGCACAAATGCACTTTTTCATTTTTTATTTGAGCGGAAACGGGATAATTGTGTGTTTTGTTTTTTTTTACTCTTTTTCTGGCAACACGAGGATGTGTGTTTTGGTATGAAATAATAATAATAATAACATAATGGTGAAGCGATCGCAGGGAAAGGTAAAAGACTAACGCAAACGTACAGTGTGTTTGTGTTGGTCCACGTGACAGAGGGAGAAGGAGGGAGAGAAAGAGAGAGGGAGGGATGAGGAGAGGAGAGAGAGAGAGGGAGAGGGAGGGATAGGGAGAGAAGGACAGAGGGAGAGGTAATGAAGAGAAGGAGAGAGGGACAGGGAGAAAATGGAGAGACAGCGAGATTGAGGGAGAGAGGGATAGGGAGAGAAGGAGAGAGCGAGAGAGAGGTAGGGAAATAGGGAGAGAAGGAGAGAGCGAGAGAGAGGGAGGGAAAGGTTATGGAGAGACAGAGAGAGGAAGGGAGAGAGGGATAGGGAGAGGAGAGAGCAAGAGGTAAGAGAAAGAGAGAGAGAGGGGGAGAGTGACAGGGAGATAATGGAGAGACAGAGATTGAGGGAGAGAGGGATAATGGAGAGAAGGAGAGAGAGAGGGAGAGGGAGGGAGAGGTAATGAGAGAGGGATAATGGAGAGAAGGAGAAAGAGAGGGAGAGGTAATTGGAGAGACAGAGAGGGAGGGAGAGAGGGATGCAGGAGGATAGGAAGAGGTAATGACGAGAAGGAGAGAGAGAGTGACAGGGGGAGAGATAGGGAGAGAAGGAGAGAGAGAGAGCGAGATGAAAGGAGGGGGGTGGGGGGAGTCTTCAGCCCGAACAGAAAAGCGAAAAACACTTATCTACATCATCATTCCATCAAACCCCCATCCTCCACCTATCCTCTCCCCTCTCTCTTGTGCTCTCTCCTCTCCCCCTCTGTCACCTATTTTTATATCTCTCCCATCCCCTTCTCTCTCCCCTCTCTTTTGCCTCTCTCAATGTCTTTCTCATTTCACTCGCAGCCGCCCCTCTTTCATCTTTAACTCACATTCTCTTTCATAACTCTTTCTACCTCCCTCTCTCTCCCTCTTCTCTTGCTCTCTCATCTCCCTCTTTTCAGTCTTTCTATCTCTGCCTCTCTCTCTCCCCTTTAACTTACACCCTCCCCCATCTCTGCACCTCTCTCTTCTATCCCTCTACTCTCTCTCCCATCTCTCTCCCCTTTAACTCACACTCTCTCTGCCTCTCTCTCCTTTCTTTCCTCCTCTTCTCCCTCCTCTCTGTCTCTCTCTCCTCCTCCCCTCTCCCCTCTTTAACTCACACTCTTTTTCCCCTTTAACTCACACTCTCTCTCCTCTTCAACTCACACTCTCTCTCCCCTTTAACTCGCACTCTCTCCCCCTCTTTTCTCTCCTCTCTGTCTCACTCCTCCTCCTCTCTCCCCCCTTTAACTCATACTCTTTCTCTCCTTCCTCTCCCCTTTAACTCACACTCTCTCCCCCTCTTCTCTCTCCTCTCTGTCTCTGCCGCTCTCCTCCTCTCTGCCCTCTTTAACTCACACTCTCTCTCCCCTTTAACTCACACTCTCTCCCCCTCTTCTCTTTCCTCTCTGTCTCTGTCGCTCTCCTCCTCCTCTCTCTCCCTCTGTAACGACAGCACACTATTCTTTCCTTTCCTGAACATGTTTGTTTGTGGAGCAGAGAGAGAGGCGGAGGTGAGTGTTAAAAGGAAACACAGTCAAACGTTTGGACACACTTTTTCATGTACGTTTCTTCTTTATTTCCATAATTATTTACAATGTAGATTCTCACTGAAAAAATAAACTCAAAATAACTAAAAAAAAAAGCCAAAATAGCCTTTACCCTTTTCTTTGAACCCTGGTTTGCACTTTTGCCATTTCTTGACCCTGAAGCGGCTCATCTGAAAGTGAAAACTTCAGGAGACGTCATCGTGAAGCTGAGAGAAGGACAAGGGTTTGCGGCGCTGTCAACAAAGCAAAGGATGGAAACTGTGAGGATTTGAATATAAAATATAAAAAATATTAGTTGAGTTATTTCTTTTTTTTTCGTTTCTACATAATTCCATATTTCTTGCTTCATATATTTGATGTCGAGACTGGACCTGGATCTGAGGCCGAGGGACAGTTTATTCTACTAACGTTTAACACAAACTAAACGAAGAAGCGAAAGGCTGTGTCCGAACCTCCACACTGTTCCCTACAGGGGGCACTGTGTAGGGATCACGCCATTTTTAGTGGTGTCCGAGTGTCCAGTTGGTGAAAAAGTAGTGCACTAAAAATTTCTCACAATGCACCTTGAAAAGTAGTGGGCGTCAGTGGTCACCAGACTGTTCAATATAGACCACAATGCATTGCGGAGTCGGAAAAAACAACAGCGGAGAGAGACAGGTCCTTAACTGGACTCAACACGACTGAATGAAGCAGATAGAAGCTCTGGTTTATCGCACCGTTGACCCTGATTATGAATAAAACACTCTTAAATAAACCGTTGCTGTATAAAGTTGCTAGCGTTAGCCGCTTAGCTTAGCTCGAGCTGTTAAAAGAGCGATAATTTCCACATCTCGGCACCTAAGATGAATAATCCAGTCCGTTTACGTGAGACATAAACTTGTATGATTATTATTAGTCCATAAATACTTGTGCCAGTCGGATTTGAGCAAATTTATGACGTCAAGTTTTATCAGAGTCCGGGACTGTGGAGTGAGTGAGGGGTTAAGGGCTGGGGAGACATTCAGACATAGCTAAAAAGTAACATTTAGCCTTAGTTTATTTTTATTTGTCAGGGACCATGCACAGTCTTATAAATATATATCCTCTAATACTAACTTACAATGCGTCCTCTCTAATATAAATAAATAGGAAGAGAGTCCAATTCGGGGCCCCTAAAACCCTGGGACCCGGAACAACAGGCCCCTTTGTCCCCCCCTGTCGACTCCCCTGCTTACAATAAATAGTCACAATTGCAAACACATAATGCTTTCCAAATGAAAAAAGAAAAAAGGGATGGGCTCTGTATTCATCTCATTGTGGGGAAAGTCATTTGTTTTGACGGCTCTTAAAGGTGCAATATTTTTTCTGTTATAGTTCATCTTTAATATTCAATAAAGGGCAGATGGTGATAAAGTGGACACAAAACGCATAAGGAAAAATATATTTACAAAGGATATTAAAAGTTATGAATAGGTCTCGTATACTAATACTATTCGGGTACAGTTACTCTTTCATTTGGTACTATTCAAAATACAGTTACTTTCTTAAAATCAAAGGAATACGTGGTGGTATTTGATCACACACTTCAAACTGTACAGTATTAGTGAGAAAAATATAAAACACTGCTCTTGTGGTGAGGCAGGTGTGATTTTTCCTTCTTCAATTAGTGATAAGAAACACAGAACAAACAGTGGAACAAACATAACAATAATTAATACAACTGTACATAAAAGTACTCTATCTACATCATGAACATGTATCAGAATACGTTACAAAATACATTTTACTGCAGGTATTCAGTATTCTGTAACTAAACATATTTTCAAAGTATTCTTCCCATCACTGTCTCTGTTTACACACTCACCAAAATCTGATCATCTGATTTGGAGTGATCAGATCACTCAAATGTCATGTAAACATCTGCTGTGAGGAGTGATCTGACTCCTCTCTGACTGTTCACATCTCGGCAGGTTTGACAAGGAAAATCTTACAAAAAAGGAGAAAATGGTGTAGTGAGTCTAGAGTCTCAATATACAGAGTGAGTCTAGAGTCTCAG
>KN485251.1:31489-47415 GCA_000787095.1 Periophthalmodon schlosseri | reverse complement strand
TATAAAATATAAAAAAATCACCTTCAATTACGTGCACTGGTACACACGAAGAGAACACACTTACAAAGGCATGTCTAAATGTAATTTTTAATTACCTTTCGCTGCGGAGAAGGTTAGAAAAACTGTAGGTCTGGCGAGGTCTCAGTCATGTTGATGGAATTTGCGCGAAGCCTTCAAAACACATCTTCTGTTGTGTTATTGGACAGAGTCAAGTAAAGTTGTTGTCGGTGCTGCCCCCTGTGTTGGAGGGTTGACTTGGCAAAGCGCATGCGCAAGAAAGGCACAATGAATAAATTATTCATTGAGTCAATTTAACTATTGTGAACTACTGTTGATTTGCACGAGCCAAATTGGACGTATATAAAAAATATAAATACAAACACAAGTTTAAATCTGTATCATTAAAATTGTACAGACCAATTAGATTTTGTTAAATTAAGCCAATGGCAAAAAACACATTGAATGAACAACAGCAATGTTTCACTTTTTTCAGTGTATGTTCTAGAGTATGGCATTACAGCTCCTATTTGTCCTGGTTTCATTTCAATCAGCGTTTTGATAACTATGGACTTTGAATTTAATACACCAATGGTTCTCAAACTTTTCACACAAAGTACAAGCTAAGAAATGATTTAGGTTTCCAGTGGTGCATGTAACAGTTGTGGATTCAGTGGAACACGCCCTGGCCAATTGTAAATGGTAAATGGTCACATTTTTAGATAGCGCTTTTCCACCTTCTAGGCACTCAAAGCACTTTATATCAAGGAACCACTCACCCATTCACACACACATTCATACGCCAGTGTACGCAGACACTGAGGGCGAGGAGGGTTAAGTGTCTTGCCCCAGGACACAACGGCAGTATTCATCTGTGGGAGCTGGAATCGCACCGCCAACCTGTGGGTCAGTGGATCTGACTGCTCAACTAATGATGTTTACATTGAAAACAGGCCAACCTTCAGATCAGTGGAAAAACACTCCACCAACTGATATCCGCGTAATCCCTCAGTCGTCCAGGTCTGATCATTCCACTATTTACCAACTGAGCTACTGCCTTTTAGATGATCCCATTCGCTTCCTTGTTTCATGAATTATTACTTTTTAAATGTGTCTGTAATCCCGTTGTCCAGGTAGTGTTTATGCCTGGAATTCTGTTCAGCTTTTAGTTTTTTGTCCACAGAATTCAACCGTTTTATGCTGTTTGTTTTTTTTTTTGTTTTTTTTTTATCAAACCTCATTCTGTAAAAAAAAAAAAAAATAAATAAGTTGGGATATTGATCTAAACGTACATTGCAATTTAGTTTCCTCTCTTAAGAATGTAGCCTACAAATGATTAACAAAAAAACTCTTACTTCTAACAACATCAAACTTCAAATGGACCGTGGACAGTAGATTTCTGTAGTCCTGTTTACAAACTCACACGTATCTCTCTCCTTTAGCGGTTATGTTCTCTTGTTATCGGACGTAGCATTAGCCCAAATCCTCCTGATCTGAGTCTTTTGAACAGTTCACATCAAAGCTCGTCTCTATCGCGGTGTATTTGAGCGGAGTTTGTGTCGTTCCCACTTTCATCGGGGCATTAGACACTCGGAGCGGCAGTGAAACAAAAGCTTTGCCTTCTCCTCTGACGCTTTGACAGATAAAACTGATTCCTCTTTGAGATCCTTCAAGTCTTCACACTTTACGACGCAGCAGGATCTGTCTGAATTTTCAGTCCCATGTGGTAGGATTAAATTAGCTAAGACACTTAAAATTATTTGATTTTCTTTGATTGTTACTTACACTACAATGGAAGAGTGACTAAGGCATTGCAGGACCGCCATACTGCCATTGTGTCCTCAGGCAAAACACTTCACTCACTTTGCCTCTGTATGAATGTCATTCGGTCTCGACAATCAGCCAGATTTGCATAGGCAGGACGACAGGCTGAAGTTACTGTTAGATTAGGGGCGACAATAGCTCAGTTGGTAAAGTGTCCACTGATCCGAAGGTTGGCAGTACAATTCCAGCTCCCACAGGTGGTGTATGAATGTGTGTGTGTGTGTGTGTGAGACTGGTCCCTTGATGTAAAGTGCTCTGAGAGCCTTGGAGGCAGAAAAGCGCTATATAAAAAACGTGACCATGACTATGTTGCTTGAAATTAGAGGATAGTGGTAGCCCATAATAATAACAATGAACAATATTGCATTTTCCAAAGACAGAGATAGATCAATAGGCCAATATACTGATATTCATGGGTTTCAGACAAACAATTCCTTCCTGATTTGAAGGACTTTGTGAAGACCTCTCAACTTTCAAAAGATTTAATATTTTCATCTTGAATTGCTTGATTCCTATGACCATGGAGGACGGTTGCCATTCATTGAAACCAATGAATATCACATAATATATAAAGCTTAATTTTAACTAGATGCTATGTATGTTACTGCTGCCTGATAGTGTACCAGCTTTGGCCTGACAGAAGAAAACCAGAGAGCACAGGTGGGGCTGAACAAAGGCCAGATGGTAAATTTAAGTCCTAACAGCCTACTTAGACACTTGGAGTGGCAGTGAAACAAAAGCTTTGGCTTCTCCTCTGACGCTTTGACAGATAAAACTGATTCCTCTTTGAGATCCTTCAAGTCTTCACACTTTACGACGCAGCAGGATCTGTCTGAGTTTTCAGTCCCATGTGGTAGGATTAAATTAGTTAAGACACTTACAATTATTTGATTTTCTTTGATTGTTATTTACGCTACAATGGAAGAGTGACTAAGGCATTGCAGGACCGCCATACTGCCATTGTGTTCTTAGGCAAAACACTCACTTTGCCTCTGTATGAAGGTCATCCCGTCTCCACAATCAACCAGATTTGTATAGGCAGGACGACAGGTTGAAGTTACTGTTATGTTAGGGGCGACAGTAGCTCAGTTGGTGGAGTGTTTGTCCACTGATCTGAATGTTGGCAGTTCGAATCCCGCTCTCGACATAAATATTGCTGGTTGAGCGGTCAGAGCCACTGACCCATAAGTTTGCAGTGTAATCCCACAGATCAATGTTGTTGTTATGTCCTTGGGCAAGACACTTAGCCCACAGTGTCTGCATACACTGGTGTATGAACGTGTGTGTGGGTGACTTGATGTCCCTTGATGTAAAGTGCTATGAGAGCATTGAAGGTGGAGAAGCTACATAAAAAATGTGAACATGACCATCATGCTTGAAATTAGAGCGGTGTGGTGCCCATTAGTAGTCTAGTAAATACACTGATATTCATGAGTTTCAGACAAACAATTCCTTCCTGATTTGAGGACTTTGTGAGGACCTTTCCCCATTCAAAAGATATTATATTTTCATCTGAACTGGTTGGGAATTGGGTGGAACAGGTTTCACATAATAAACTTGCAGATGGTAACTTTAAGCGCAACAGCTTATTGAACAAAACAGAGTTTATTGGCCATCAGTTGCTCTGGGTTCCATTAGATCAGGACCAGAACCTGCAATGACAAAAATTAGTCTCAAATCTTAGATAGAGCTTGTATCGATGCTCAAAGTGGTCTTCATTCACTTCTTCTACTAGGTGGTGGTGAGCTACTTTCTTCTTTCTTTTCTTCTGTAGCCACAACTGCCCCGGGGTAGATTGCCAGTGTGTTTATCTGGCTCCTCTCATCACCAATCACTCACTCACCTAAGTGCACAACTACAGAACTCTAGTGTCCAAGCTGGTATCCAACCTCCAACCTTCTTCAGCTTTCCTTAGTTTAATTGTCAACACTATACACATGGAAATAAATGGATACCAGCAATAGCCTTTGTTGGTCTCTGCCTGAACTAGACCTGCCCACCTCCAAACCATTATAGATTTAAATCCCCAAAATCCACTGGGAAAAGGCAAAATATTTAATAAATATCAAATTCCAAATATCTATTTAAAGAGAACAAGAAAAAAAAAATCTAAGACACTACCATTTCTTAAAGGTGCACTATGTAATTTTATTTTCTCATTGAGGGTCTGCCACCTGCTGGTCTCCATGGAGATGATAATATTTTGTCTGGAGTGTTCTACAGCATGGCAATTAACTTGTCTCCTACCATGGAGACAAGCAGGTTACACCACCAGTTCTTTACAGGTCATATCTATGGAGAGGCGGGCCAACTCACAGTAAGAATGTATGTATTTCAAGGTATTTATTTAGCAATGAAAACACCTATAATTGAGTAAATGCAAGATAGATAACATTCTTGTCAACGCAATTATATCGATTGAGACAAGCAGGTTCCACAATGCACCTTTAAATATCCAAACACGTACTCAGCTCCATTGTGTTTGTCCCTGGAGTCTGTTACCATGTGATGTCATTGAGAACATGAGAGGAGGCCTGTATGGATTATATAATGAAGCGGCATCAGTCTGTTCTATAAATATCCCTGTGCAGCTAATGTAAGTGATGCCATTATAAATCACCAGGAGTCAGAGGAGCCCCAGTGTTTGTGTGCCCCCTCTTCAGAGCGCCGCCCTTGTGTCCAAAAATATTACTCTCAAATCAGGACGAAGGATTCACATTTGGCTGCTGTGACGTGGAGGCCCCCGTGCAGAGGAGAGAATGAAACATAAAACCACTCTTTTTAATTAACATTATACTGGGTTGGTGCTACAGTAGAATGGACTTTTGTTTAAACATTTGGGTAAAAATATAGTACATGTAAATGGGAAGATCTATAACAAAGTCATAATAAGGTTGGGGCAGTTTTGGGGCAGAATTTTCGTTCCAATTATTTGTTTCTTTGGATGTTTCTAATTAACGTGGGTCTTTTGATTTGAGAGGTGAAAGGAGCCAATCCCCTGTCAGTAAAAGCATGCGGTTTGGAGCAGAGTTCAGGCTTTGGAGGAATAAATTTGGCTTTTTTTTGTTTTAAATGGAACTAGTTAAAAGTCTGTTTTGTTAAATATGTATCCCAAGGTGAACAAAAGCATGTTCAAAAGGGAATTAAAGCCCAAAAATGCATCATATGTGTCCACACGTCAATTGAAGCCCCATGTTATTTCCTCCTTTCACTTGATCAAAAATAGTTTTAAATGGCACTAGTTAAAAGTCTGTTTTGTTAAGGTTCATATAATTAACACTGACAGCATTTGCATGAGTTTTTAATGTAAATACAATTGAAACTCATGATTGATCAATACAAGGATTTTTTGCATTTATGTACAGTATTTTGCTGTTTTGCCCAGATAGTTTTAACAACGTGTTCTTGTTTTTACAGGTGGACAGGTGAAGTATAGTGGACTTAAAAGCACAGGGAAGACTGTGGACCACCTCAGAACATCCTGTAGTGTGATGCTTTGTGCTGTCAACTGAATAAAAAATAATAACAGTTACTTTTCGCAAGCCTGGTTGGGATGCAAACACTGTAACTAAATAAGGGATTACTAAAACATGCACTAAAGCAAAAGTATATTATGTTCTTCTGTAGCCACAACTGTCCTGAGGCGGACTGAGAAAGACATGGCGACCACTCGGTGCCAGCACAATGACAACACTTGTGAGTTGTAGTGTAAGCTTCGCTGTTGACTTTTTGGGTCTAAGAACTTCTTGATCAATCCTTAAAGAACACATATTATGAAAAATTGTCATTTTTGACCTTTTAACCATGTTATAATGTTGTCCCCTCATCAGCGACATACCTGGAGTTGTATTTTGCTTCACTCACAGTTCAATAATCCATTAATCCAAAGTCGTCTTTTCTCTGAGCACTCAAAAATGCTCTGTTTGCATATTGGTTGTTTAGTTGCATCACAGATAAAACTCCAACTTCTCCTGCTCGGCTTTAAATCCATAAACCATCACCAGACTCATTTTGCGGTTGGGAGATAGGGATTTTGTTTATTTTCAAAATGTTAATTCCCGTTGCTGACAGCAGAGGGAGCTCTAGTGCCTAAATGCCTCATTGGAAACGGAGGTGTAGTTTATAAAGTGTGTTTTCCAAATGCAGACACTATTTTAAGTTAGAAAATGTGAAATACTTATCCCAGGGTGACCAAAAGCATGTTTATAAGGAAATTAAAGCCACAAGAATACATAATGTATCCAACTGTCAATTGAAGCCCCATATTATTTTGTCCTTTTACTTGAACAAAATTTGTCTTTGCCTCTTTGACTCAGCTTTTGAGGTCAAAATATTTCCTCTGCATTCTGTCTGTATCTAATTATTAAGTGTTTTTATTGTCCGAGACTGAAGAAATGCACACCATGCTAGTTGTTAACTGGAGTGGAGTTTTGTCATCATGGAAATCTGCTCTAGTCTCAGAAAAATGCTTATAAACTCATTGCGGTGAATAAATATAATAGAAATGCATTAAGAAAGTGAGGAATAACTTTGGACCAATGCAAAACATGTAAAATGAACTACTACTACTAGTAAAGAAAAATATTCAAGTATAAAAAAGCAGACTCAATCAGAAGTAAACTCCAGTTAAACCCTACAGCACCAGTATTAAAGGCACATACACAAGACTCTAATTAGTTTCGCTGATCCCATCATTATTACAATAGCAGCCTCTCATCCAGTGGTCATTTACAACTCGTTAAAAACACATCACATTAACGCAACAATCATTTTCAATATTACAAAAATTCCTCCTCTGGGCTGGAAAAGTACTACACGTGGTAATAAAGGGGATGTTGCTGTTTATTTGTACACCAGTGTTTATGCTATGCAGTCAGTGAGAAGTGGGTCATATTTTCTGACTGGAGGTATAATAATTGCAAACGAACTACGCCCCTTTAATGGCAGCCTGGTCAAACGAGAATTTAATCACATGCATTTGAAAACGTTGCCATGGGGACGGCAAGAAAATATCAATTATCGCCACTCATCTGTGCCTGGATATAGTAATGCTAATGTCCATGGAATTCATAAGAGTGTTATACTCGCTGGAATAGGTCTCATATTGCAGTCAAAAAGTACAACAGGCCTAATGACAATCTAGGCTATGGTTACAAGACTACTTTTATGTGCAAAACAGAAAGGCGCTGTATCAAAAAACAGAACTTTTTCATTTTAAAAGTTTTTATTTTTTGCAGCACGCACTATTTACACAGACTATGTACAGACAGGACAGGTGAACAAGGACAAGAACAGTAATTTCATTGTATTGGACATACCCCTATATTGCACAAAGTAATATTACACGTACTCCTGTATTGCTACTACTGCATTTTTAACAAGGTGCTTAAGTCAATAAAACGAGTATTGGTTTGCAGTGATCCAAAGTTATTCCTCACTTACCTTGAGAATTTAGAGCCTCCTAGTTATTCACCGTGATGTTAATAAACGCTTTTCACAACTTTCAGAGACCAGAGCGGAGTTTCGCTGTACTGGTAATGCTAACAACTACCATGCTAACTTTCATGTTAACCACTTTCTGATTGGAGTGCTTTATAATTAGATGACAACACACAGTGGACATATTTTGACCTCAAGAGCTGCTTAGACAATATATCTAAACTGGGGCAAGGCTATTTTTGCTCAAATACACGGGAAAAATTGGGTACGTCGCCTTTAAGTAACATGTAAAATACATAGTTAGCCGACATGTAGGTAGTAAGGCTGAGACATGCTGTTACTTAACAGTGCATTCAGACTGGGTGTCAGGGGCGTCGGGTTTACATGCAAAGTCTATGGGGGACGCGCGTCTAGCCTAGTCCAATGTTTACACAGCACTATTGAGAGAGTTGAAAAATCAGCGGTTTGAACCCAGCGTAAGAGTAAGTGTTACCCTATGAAACTGTTACGTTAGGTCTTTATGACTAGTTTAGCTTTAGCTGTTTCATTAACTTTGGGGGCGTTCCCAGTTTGGTCCTAGTTTGGGCCCAGTTTAGTTCTGATGTGCACTTGATTTGGTCTGGTTTAGTGCTGTTCTAGTCCTGGTTTAACTCCATTTCGATGCAATGTATGTGCATATCCTTAAGTTTTGCATCTAAAGTAATGTTCTGTGGCCGTGAGAAGAACTGTTGTCAGGTAGACTCTGTTTCCATGGCAACATCACCTGCACGGCGACGCAGCGAAAAGCACAAAAAGCAGCTCATGTTTACAAAGAGGCCAGTGCAAAACCCGGACAGCAGATAATCCCCAAACCAAGACCTGACCTATATACACACTGACACACCATCACTCTACTATTGGACGGGCTGAGCAGTAATAACCAAAGAAAACTGGACTTAAACTGTGGAAGTTGAACTGTTCACAAGCAAGAGAAGAGCTACTTTGTGCTTATCGAGCGGTAGCATTTGCATTGGATTAACATAAATTCTATGAGGTGTGTAAATAGAAACTCAACCAACAGCAGGCCATCATGAGATATTCATTTTACTGTTTCGTTATAGTTCACAGACAATATAAGCATGGTGACATTGTATTGCGTTGTTGGGGTGGTGGTAATGACTATATCGACTTATTGTTCAATATATGACAGATGGAACAATCATTTTTGGGGTCAGTATTTATAGTGGGGTCTTTTTCTTTGCTCTAGTGGGAACATTTTGTTTATTTTTCTGTTCTACGATCAGATTTGACCTGTAGAAGGTTGAATTATGAACTTCTATGACTGTAGTATGATGTATGATTATAGACAAACTGAGCATACTTAAGTGTTGCATTGCAGCTATTTTTTTTTTATTTAATGCAAGACAGACAAACATAGTCACAAGTGGTGATAAGACATACCAAGACATAACAAGACATAACAAGCCCTAACATGGTTTGTAGATGTAACAGCGATTTACAGTTGTATGTGACAAGTTTGTGTTGTGTGTGTGTGTGTGTGTGTGTGTGATATTTCTGTGATTCTGGAGGGGGTATGGTGGGGACAGCAGAGGAGAATGCTAGTACCAGTAATTTGTAAGTGAGAAAAGAAGATATAGAGAATGTAAATGGGGAAAAATAAATGTATAAAATAAGTAAAAGAAAGGGAAAAAAGCAATTTTTTAAAACTATACTGTACGTTTAGAATAGTTTTTTGGGGATAATTCTGGTTTATGGTTTGGCTTCAATGTTACCATTTATGGTCTATATTTACTTCAGCAATATACCACACTTTAAAATTTGTTATCGTAACAGGCTTTGTGGCATTACTTCAGTTGGGTTTCAGTCACTTTTGAGGACTTTTAACTGTTTAAACTTTAGACCATAAGATTAATATGGCAAAGTCTGTGGATCCAAACAACAAATAATGATAAGGTTCAACATTTGTTTGAATATTTCTTGTTCAAATAAGATGCAGACCCACATCTTAAATTATGACATCATCAAATTCTGTAATGTGAACGTACCACTTTTTAGGTTTCCCATTCAAAAGATATAATATTTAGTTTTCAACTCTTAATATCTATGGCAATAGATCGTCCTATTTTTTACTGTTATGAAACCCATGGATTAAGAAGTATTCACACTTGCACATCCCATGTTTGTTAATGAGGCCGTGCCCAGGACAAAAACACTCAGCTTAAACCACATGTGTGCCTGCATGTTTTAAACTCAGGCCACTTTCACCGGAGCCATTCTGAACAAATGAACTTACCCATATATGAACTAAAGTGAATGAAGCGTAACTTTGAATACTTACAAAATCCAACCCTAGTCATGTAAAGGTGCACTGTGTAACTTTTCTGTTAGGAGAGTCCGCTACTTGCTTGTCTCCATGGAGATGTTATTGCTTTGCCTGTAATGTCCCACTGTATGACACTAAACTATCTTCATGGAGACAACAAGCAAGAGATGCTACTAATCAAAGTTACAGGTCATATCTGTGGAGAGGCGACTCCACTCACAGTAAGAATGCATGTTATTTAAGATCATTTTGAACTGTAAAACATCCGAATAAATGACTTTAGATATGTTTAATGCTATACTGTGGAACATTCCAGGCAAAGCACTAACATCTCCATCACAACGTACCGCCCACTCATACAGATACATAGTGCAACTTTAAATTAAACAGAAAATGGACAAGATCTTTGCAAAAACAAATGACTCCAAATGTTAGAATAAATCAAAAATTAGGGCCTAATTTTGTGAATGAACGTGGAGTTGTTAATGATTAGATCTAGCTGGTGGTGTGTGTGATGTGTGGCGAAGTGTGAAGTTGGAAAAAGAGCTTTGTATGGAGTTAATGAGATAAGATAAAGATAATTAAGCCATTATCACAGTGGAGTAAACGCTCTGTCAATGCACTAAAGCAGGGCCCTTCAATTATTACTTTAATTGGAGACGATTTAGAACCCAGAAATGTGGCTTTGGTAAGCAGGGGTTAGGGCGGTGAGGACAATGTGCTAACTTTTGTTTTGTTTGATATTTATAACAAGATAAACACTTTCTTCTTCTCTTATGGAAACACTAGGCCATCTAACATGCAATAAATTTAATCAAAAGCCCTCAAAATGGCGTCTATAACAAGAAACTGAAACCCATGAATGGCCAGAGTTAAAATTGTGATGTATACTGCAAAAATGTTTTCCAGCTTTCATCAGGTAAATAAGCTTATCCAATGAAGTCTTGTCTGGCCAGGGTAAACAAACATGGCAGCTTACGAGTAAAGCAGAAAGAAAAAAAAGGGATATAAACGCAGATTTCTGCCAAATCAAAAAGAGATGCAATAAACTCTTATGTAACTGAGGTAAAAGTTGTTTAGTTCTAAATGATACAAGAATATTTGAGAGGAAAAGCTTTGAGCATTTGAGAAACATGCTACAAATTACCGGCTGTGATTGGACCTTCCCCAAATTGGACTGTTGCCTATGATCTGCTTCCAGATCCTCCTGCATTCGAACAAAAAGTAGGAGGACTTGGCTGTCCAGGCAAAATGAAGGCCCAGTGGAAGGACTTTGAAGTTAGAATAATAATCTTAACTAGTCTTTATTTACTGGACCTAGATGTTTGACTTGTTTCACATTGGTTCTAACATATCGCAGACCTCATAGCATAACTCAAGGCATTTTTCTTTTTTTTTGACCAAGTTTAATCACAAACCTCCCCTATCATCTTATTGACATAGGCGGTTTGGTTTTGTATTTTCCTGAAAATCTTGAAAATATGCTTTTTTATTTAAAGTTTTGTTTGTTTTTTGTTTTGTTTTTTTTGTTTTTTTTTTTTGCAAATACAGAAATTAAATATTTTATCCCCACCCACTCCTTTTTTTCCTCCAAACAACACTAGTCCAAGAATATTATGACACCAGTTGACCAGCTTCATACCCATACACGTTGTTTTATTTTGTGTATATATTTTTTCTCATTGCATCAGTGTTCCCTCCTCCCCCCGCCCTCCTCTCTCTCCTCTGTGACAGTGACAGACAGGCCTGCAGTCTCTGAATAAACGCCTCTCACAAACTCCTCAGGACACTGTTGTTTTAGTGTAAAACTCAGCTCAGCACAAGCCCCACCCCCTCTGTCCTTCTCTCCGTCCTTCTCTCCATCCTCTCATCTGTCTCTCATCTCTCCATCATCTCGTATTGACCTCTGCTATCAGCCTCCAAACACACAGCCCCTCCCCCTCCGCGCCCCGCTCAGCTCTGTCACCGATCGTTTAGTATTTGCTTTGGAATGATTCTGTTTCAGTTGATTGTGGACCAAGTCAGTCAGTCAGTGAATTTGAAATATTGTGGAAAACTCATTCATTTAAATGGCTCAATCTAGTATTTAGTTGATTCTAATTTCAGATAAATAGAATCTCATTTGAGTTTTAGAAGCCCATCCCCTTTCGATGGACTGTTTAAATTGTTTCCACAAAAGATGCACTTGCTAAAAAAAAAAAAGAAAAAAATGCCTGGAATGTTCCAAAGTATGGAATCAAACTTAATATCTTCTCAATCTCACCTCTCAACTAATCTGACCTGCTCTTTGTTATTATATCTTTATGTGTGAGCTACTGTGTCCGAGTATTTTCCCTGTGGATCAGGAAAGTTTGTCTTGTCTAAGGGGTATGTTTACTAAGCCAGGTGCTGAATTGGATGACAGGGATTACACAAATGCTCATTGTCAGATTGTCTCCTTTTAATTGACCAACCGCTGTGGACATAATCGTTGACAAAAGTTGATGCATCAAAAGACTCTTCAAAACATGGCAGCAAATCTATTGTCAGTCCAAATGAAGTTAGCTAACATGATTACGGTAACATACTGCAGTTGGCCTTAACCCCGTCTCTCCCTTTTCCCATCACCCCAGCCTGATTTGACCTCCGTAAACGCAGCCTATTGATTTGCGCATGCTAATGTAGTCTCGCTCCTTCGTTCAATGTCACCTGCTTGTTAGCCTGTAGCTCCCCTCACTTCAGTCAGCGACCCAATGTAACGCCGTGTGTGTTCAAAGCTCATTAGAATGTGGAGGGTGTAGCGTAGGGCCGTGTCTGCATGCACAAGCACCCACGGTTCGATTGGAGTTTGACGGGCGGGAGGGGCAGCCAATCAGCGGGCGAGGATGGTGGAGAAGCGGAAGGTGATTGGTCGGAGATTGGAGACGCGTGCACAGGGGACGGTTCGCTCCCAGGTCGAAGAATGGCGCTGTTTGTTTAATGGGGCTGAGGCAGAGATGAGATGAAAGAGCAGAGGGTGGGAAAGTCAGTGGGTTTACAACAAGGGAATGACCTTGAGAGGTAATAACAACATTGGACTGTTTAATATACATTTTAGTTTTGTTCTAAATTGACTGAATTATGTAAAGGTATACTATTTAATACTATTTGATACTAAAACTAAATACTCATTTGAACTAGTATCAATACTTAAAGAGGTGGTATCTTACTTCTATGGTGTATTAACTGCCAACACAAAACATATTTAGATCACCATGTTTCCTTTTATTGTTTTGAAAATGCTATATTCGCCAAAAACAACGTATTAACAAGTCACCCCCCCCTCAAAGCGCTATTACAACACAATCAGCTTGTATCCAGCTAATGAATGTTTCTGATGAGGAAAAAAAACATTATGACATGGTAGAAAGCTCAAAAATTGCATAATACCCCATTTTTAAACGTATTTGACTTCCAGATTAGTTTCAGAATGGCTTTCATCTACACTACCAGTCAAAAGTTTGGACACATCTTCTATTTCAATTTTTTTCCTTGAAATTTTTCTACTTTATGAAGATGTGAATCTGGTCACTAGCGAATCTCTCGGTTCTGATTGACAAGTAGATTAGCCAATCAGAGACAATATGGCTGTTTATGAGGAAATAAATATGACAAGGGACTGAAAAACATGGCGGATTTCTGCAGAATCAATGAGCAAAGCACTAAACTCTGTTAATCTGGGGTCAGAGAAATGTCATTTTGTTTGGAAATGATAAGTGACCAGTGAGCTCCTTCGTTTCACATGTGTCACTGATGTTTGGTTCTGGCTTGAGATGCAACAGAAGTTGTGTTGACCAGACTGACATTCCTCTGTATAATAAATACAGAGAGATATCATTCTGGATTTGTCAGGCAAGTCTTTTTACACATACCAATTAACTGCAACTGAGGTGCATTTAAACCATAGACTGTATAAAGAAGTGGACTAAGTGAGTGTGACGTCACCCATAGGGTTCGGCTCAGGTCAAATGAAGCTCATTGAGGATAGAAGTTATAGGGGCAAATTTGGAGCTGAGTTCCATATTTGGAATTCCCACCATGAGTATCATAACAACCAAAGAGCCAATCTGGAGTGAAGTGGTTGAAAGTAACGTCCCTTCCCGCCCGCACCACTGGTTTAGCACTGAGTGAGCGCTTAGCAATGCTGTCAATCAAACCTGTTGCTAATGATAGCAACACTATTAATGTTCATGTCTTGATTTACAGACAGAGTAGCAAAGTAAAAATACCAGGATCATGTAGAGCGGGTTAATGCAAACATTTAAGAGCAAAATGATGAGGTTCACTGCAGCAGTTACAGAGAGAGGGGTGACGATTTTCCAGTGTAAAGTGAATTGGAGCCGGATGGAGCCGGTAGCGCGTCCATGATCACTTTCTATTTGGAACGTGGCAGCTAGCTATATATTAGCTATTTCCATTTATATATACAGTCTATGATTTAAACTCAACACCAGTGTACTAATCTGCTCATGTTAAAAATCAAATCACCATAATAATGACTTTTATGACAGTATTTCCTCAGTAAATTTAACAGCTGAGAGAATCCCCTCTTCCTCTCTTTACTCCGCTCTCTGGGTAAACTGCGTCAGAGTCTCAGCTGCACCGGCGTCCACTTGTCACTCATTCTGATGATGTGTCTAAAAGCTAGCGCCGTCTCGCCTCGAGCTAACGTGGCTAGCCCCATCTGCACGGCCCGGGCTGCGCAGAAAACAGATGGTCAGCGCAAAAATGTCACAAATCAGCAACAACATGTTTTCATCGTCTGATACATGTTTGGGCGAGATGCGAGACACAGTGAGATAGTGCCAGATACTCCCCAAAGCTAAAAGGCTTGAATTTAAACTATTTATTTAAGAGGGACAATGCACATAAAAACATTGACCTAAAAGTTGAAAGATGTCTGTGCCATGTTACTGAAACTACCCTGGTTCATCACGGGTTGTTTGAGCAGTACTTTTTAGGCATAATATAACATATAAATATACAATGATGTAGTGAGATAATATTTACTCAGTTAGTGAATAGCTTTGTTTGTTCTAAACGATTATTTACTTAAAAATATCAACGTGTTTAAAGGTGCAATATGTAATTTTGTTTTAAGGTTGAGGATCTGCTTGTCTCTATGGATATGTTACTGCTTTGCTGGGAATATTCGACAGTATGACATAAAACTTATCCATCTCCAAGGAACTAGGTGATGTCAAAAGGCCAAACATATGCTACAATCAAATTATTTACAGGAGATTTAAATAAATAAATAAATAAATAAATGTGTTATGCATGCTTAATTTACACAAAATTTGTAAAAAGAAACTTTGTAGCATTTTCAACAAAAATCACTGCACTACCATATTGTGGTGATGACTGTCACATCATTGGACACAGATTGTCCAGTGATGAGTCCACAGTAACACGGGGACGACATGCACACTAGCCACAGTTAGCAGCTAGCAGTCTGTTTCCAAACACTAAAAAGCCATGGATTAAGGCTAATACTGGCATGCCGAATTTGTCAATAAAACAGGCATATTTGTGCTAGTTGTCCTTCATGCCAAATGGGTGATTAACCGTTGCTAAAACCTGCCAAAGCTACAATAATTATTCTGGATGGCGTGTTCAAAGTCGGGAGCGCGCTAAGCGTTGGTGAAAACAGACTTTGGGCACAAATGTGGAGGACCTGCTGGGACTGGCACTCCGGGACACGCGTCAGTTAAGCTGCCAAAAGTAGGAAGTAAAGCCAGGATAAATAGGTCATCCGCCATCATCTGGGACCGTCCAGGAAGGGGTGGACTGGTCTGCTCATAGATCCATGGTTTGGGGTCTTAGTGAGAGGAAAAATTGATTTATTGAGATTTTGGAATGGGTTTTGAAATGTGAAAGTGGGGTGGTCTGTCTGAAACACCCATTCTTCAATCAGCATTGCAGGATTTGGAAAAAACATCAAGATTTTAGTTCAGGAGTACCTAGCTGGAGGATTAGCCTATTGTGCATGTTTTAAGTTGATGTGGAAAATAGCTCGTAAGAAAGCCACCCAGACACACAGGGAACAGACAAGCTTCATTTTGTAGAAAAGCTCCACGAGGGGTCTGAGAATGGACCTGGGGACTGTCTTTCTGTGAGGCGAGTCACAGTCTCAGAAGCCTCTTCTGTATGGCAGACAGTGCATTACTCCATCTGAGGTGTCCATGTGGCCTCGAGGTGTAATATAACAAATCAATGAGCCAGTGGACCGTGCTGTTCTCTACTGACACTAAAGCCTGTCAAAGAGCTGTGAGTCTGCTATCTCTCATATCCAGAATTATACCTGCAGCTTTCAACACCTGCA
>KN485251.1:0-31429 GCA_000787095.1 Periophthalmodon schlosseri | reverse complement strand
GGAAAGAGTTTTGGACTTCAAACAGGTCTAACTGACTTGAACCAGCTCTGGTATAATGTGCAGAGAGATATGCACATGACAGTTTAAATCATTCTGTTTTGTTTCCCTTTATATTCTTTGTGCGTGGGGCTGCTACCAAGCAAATCTCACTTCACACTTAAATGAAATAAATGCTTTATGACTCAGTAACAACTGGCTTTTCTTTTACAGAAACAACAGAATCAGTTAATGCCCCTCTTTTTATGTAAGATCTGTCGTGCAATCCATCACAATAGAAATCATTCAAAAATCAAGCTGGTTTAAGAGTAATAAAGCTTCACATTTGCCTCTCAAAGATCTTCACTGTCATTATTCATTCATTCTCACACTTGACGGTGGTAAAATACTTAACGCTGAAGATGAGGCTGCCAATCTGTGCCATCTACATCCATATATGGGCAAGGTGGGTGAAGTGTCTTGCCAAGGGGGATAACATTACGCATTACACTGAGCGGGGGTTGATCCTTCAACTCTCCGGTTGGTGGGCTACCACTCTAACTGAGAAGGTTGCTTCCCATTTATAAATCATCATAACTGGAACTAACCAACTCTTCAGCAAACATAAGCTAACACACAACCGTCTGTTTTTACTAAATACTTACCATTTTATTCATTTTATTTTAGTTGTACTTGAGTTTGCTTTGCCGACCTGCACCGGACCAGAGTGGACACAGGTGCTGATCAAAGCCAAAATAATCCCATCATGCTGGTTGTTGTTTGCCCAGAATCCTTCAGAGAAGCTAAACATTGTTGCACCACACAATGCTTTAAGTTCAGGCTAAAAACAAAAGATGTTGGCCGAACAATAACTTGCCCAAAGACACAGAGGCACAGTCTAATCTTCATTAAGAGTAACTCTGGGAACGTTTATGGTTGTTCAACGTTACCTTAAAAGTGTAGCGGGACTTCAGCGGCCGTTCTTTTTCAACATCAGAGCAGTACTTTGGCAAAGACTGAGGCAGCAGGCTTTATCTTGGTGATAAAACATATCCATAGCATTATTACAGTGTCAGGTAACTTTTAGACATGGCAAAAATGTGTATAGCAAACGGCCAAAGTGCGTCTCACCCATAGACTGTATTTATAAATGGACATAGCTAACCTGCTACCTGCCACATTCCAAATAGGAAGTGATCATGGGCTGCGCTTCCGGCATGATTGTCCCTATGAAAATGTAAATTAGTACAATTCATCTGTCATTTTGTGCATATTCTGACCCAGTTGTTGTGATTTAAATGTAGCATACTGAAGCTGTGAGGTGTCATTCTCGGCTCAGTTTCTTCCCGTAACCCTTTGCCTCTGTAAGCCATGGTAAGCCGCTTGGAGCTGCTTTTAAAACTTTATATTTCTCCTCCATTTGCTCACGGTTTGGTCTGACGCGTTTAAGGACACGCGCCCCTCTCCCCAATCGAGCCAGTGCAGTGAAAGGAACCAGGATCAGACAGGGAAGGGAGAGGGGTGTTTTTGGGTCATGTAGGCTGCCCTATTTAAGGCTTATTCATACCGGGATACAAGACAAGGCTTTCTGCTGACTAACACCGAGTTTGTTTACTTCTCGATATCACTTTTCATCAATAAATCATACTTTTTTCAGGAGCAAAACAACCAAAAAGCTATGTAGCGGAGGCAGCTTTCAGTCACTTGTACATTCTCAATACAATGTTTACAGACAGGCCGATGTGCGGTTCATTCTCAAACAGTGTTTTCAAAAAAGTCAATATTTTTTTGCAGAAATTCAGGCAGTAAAAGTTTTGGAATGGTTTGAAATATAACAACGAAAAATGCATCTTTTAAAATAAGCAAATTAGAGTCTACAGGAGCGCAGAGAAAGAGCACAACAAACCATTTATATTTTTACAATCTTGTGGCTCAATGTTCAGAATCCATCTAAAACACATATTTGCACATTTACTCACAAAACTGCTTTAGTGGAAGGAACAATCATTTTAAACTTTTTTACCCGCTTAGGAAACCTTGAATGAACCAAGGGTAAGTGTGAGGGGAGAGAGAGAGGGAGCAGGGTTAGTAAGACATGCCTGAATGAAACAAAAAAACAACAAATAAGTCTATAACAATACAATTTATTATTTTTTTTTAATATATAAGTCAGTTACATATAGTTTGAGCTATTGTAGGACATTTAGAAATATTTTCTTTAGCCTTTTCCATTTTGGGTTACAATAGTTTCCTACATCTCCAAACCTCAAAATGCTCAGTTCCACCTTGTGATGTCATGAAGTGATAGTTGTCAAGTTAACAGCTACCTTTTACCTTTAGCTTATTGCCAATCTCTTTAGTTTTGGAGACTGGCAATTCCAGGGCTGAAATCATCCAAATGATTCTAGTGAAGGTGTACGGAGTTTAAAAATGCTTCCTGTATTACCACATGACATCACAAGGTGGAACAGTGTTTTCTGTTTGAGAGAAGAATGCAGCCTAAATATGCAGGGTTTGTGTGTTAAACCTGTGTGAATGAAACAAAACAAAACTCCAGGTATGTTTTTGATGAATAAACAGCATTATAACATAGATCAAAAATAGCATAATATGGGCCCTTTAAAGCCCATTTTGGAAGGTGGAAACGCATTTAGCCACATGTAGCGAATATAAAAACCCACGTGACTACAGCCTTCCTGCACCGGACCAGAGTGGACACAGGTGCTGATCAAAGCCAAAATAATCCCATCATGCTGGTTGTTGTTTGCCCAGAATCCTCCAGAGAAGCTAAACATCGTTGCACCACACAAAGCTTTAAATTTAGGCTAAAAATAAAAGATGTTGGCCAAACAATAACTTGCCCAAAGACACACAAGCGCAGTCTAATCTTCATTAGTAGAGGAAAACGGGGAAAGATTAAGGTTGTCTAGTGTTATCTTAAAAGTGTAGCGGGACTTCAGCGGCCGTTCTTTTTCAACATCAGAGCAGTACTTTGGCAAAGACTGAGGCAGCAGGCTTTATCTTGGTGATAAAACATACCCATAGCATTATTACAGTGTCAGCTAATGTTTAGACATAAAATGTCGTTTTCTATACATAAAAATGTGTATAGCAAACGACCAAATAACAGGGAAACTGCATCTCACCCATAGAATGTATTTATAAATGGACATAGCCAACCTGCTAGCCGCCATGTTCCAAATAGGAAGTGATCATGGGTTGCACTTCCGGCTCCAGGTCACTTTACGTTACAAAACTGTCGCCTCTCTCTCTGTAAATGCTGCTGTTAGGCTTGTCATTTTGATCTTAAAATGTTCGTATTAACTCGCTCTACATGATCCTGGTATTTTTATTTCGTTATTATGTCCGTAACCCAAGATATGAACAGCTGCCTTCTTTCCCCGAGGTCACTCCCACTAATGTTAGCAATAGGTTTGATTGACAGTGTTGCTAAGCACCCACCCCCTGCTACCCCAGCGGTGCTTGCAGAAAGTGGCGTTACCTTCAACAGCTTCGCTCCAGATTGGGTCTTTGGTTGCTATGATACTCGCGGTTGGAATTCCATATATGGAGTCTGGCTCCAAATTCGCCCCGGAACCACTAGCCTCACTGAGCTTCATTTGGCTGGAGCCGAACGTTATGAGTGACATCACACTCACTTAGTCCACTTCTTTATACAGTTTATGGTCTCACCACAGAAGAGTGCTAAGAGACCCACACTTCCCAGATCTAGAACCAGGATGTTTGTCAGGAGTACCTAGTCGGAGGTCTAGACTACTTTGTATTTAAATCAGAGGTACAACACTTATTTTTTCTTTTGGTAAATGAGTTTTTAAATTTCTTAACCCGTTATTAAGAGCCAAAAGCAGTGCTCTGATTGGCTGTGCTTGTGGTACAATTAATACATGTATATATTAACAATGTACCAAAGGGTTTGTGAGAGCTCTGGACAAGTTCGATTTAAATACCTACTTCCTCCTTCTACGGTGTGAAATTCATGTATCGTAGCGTTAAGACTGTTAGCTGTAATTGACTTGTAAGCTCTTGTAATTGTATAATACTAAATATATGCAAAATTTTCTCAAATAAATAAAAAAAAGTCATAAGAGACTCCCCTGTACTAGCTTCTTGCTCTCGTCCATCTAGTTGCAAACCGAGTCTGAGATTACGCTCTGGCCCTCCGAGGCTGTCCTGAATTGAAAATGCTAATTACTTTATCGAGATTCAGAAAGTGTTTTGCTGCACAAGTGTCCGTACACAGAGCACGGCTTCGGTAATTTGGTCAACTATTGTTCGACATAATCCCTTAATGAGATTCAACGAGGCCACAACGTTACGACAGCCCTAGCTTACTTAGCGCTTTCTCTGCCTTATTTACAGTCGTTCAAAGATGGCTGCTATCAGGTGCGCCAAAAGTCAATTAAAATGACAGTGCTTTTCTTGTTAAATCCACAAAAGTCATTATGATTTCACCTGTTAGTTAATTTACAAGACAATAGTTGAAGATAAGCGTAATTGTTCTATTTGAAAGATTACGGTGTACGGATTTGTGGGAAATGATATGCATTCAAAAACTATAGAATTTAATTGGTTCTTACTATATTTCCTGTCTTCTTTGTACCTAATCTTTCACTTTTGCCACTAACCAATCAGCTCTCAAGTCATTTATATAAATACTGTCCTCATCAGGCCATTTCAGTGTCGTACCACAATCTTCCTCTGCCCCATGTCCAGTGCAGCAGCAGAGCCTCCTCGACCTCTCCATCCCCCCTTCTTCACCACCACTACAGTCTATGTCATAAGGGTGATTTACAATGAACAAAATGTAAAACGATTTATCTCCAACCAGATAACATAAGTAAGTACTGTTTTAAGGAAAGAAGCTTTTACCACTGAACTATATAAAAATGACACTGGATTGCTGGGATTGCTAAACTAACATGGCAACTAATTCATGCGTTTCAAGCTAAGGCAGCCGTCCTCTGTGGTGATAGCAATTAAGCAATTCAAATCAGGAAGGAATTGTTAGTCTGAAACCCATGAGTTAGGACTCAGCAATTACTGGACTGATCCTCATGAGACAAAAACTGGCACAGCATTCAACTTTCAGCTCTCGGTCAGCAGTGGTAGAACATAACCGAGTAAAAGTAGTGAAGTACTGTACTCAAGTAAAAAAAGTAGGTATCTGTACTTTACTTAAGTACATTTTAAAGTGGGTACTTTTTACTTCACTACATTTGAGAGCAGGTAGCTGTGCTTTCTACTCCACTACATTTTGAACTGGTTTTTACTTCACTACATTTGAGAGCAGGTAGCTGTGCTTTCTACTCCACTACATTTTTGAACTGGACTGAAAAGTAAAAGTATTTTTTTTTTATTATTGTTTGAAAAGGCTGAGGGTTTATTTTTTAACATGTTCACAATTTGACCTAACAAAAATAGATAAGTTTAATTTAATTTTTAGATAAATAAAAAAACATGAAAAAAATCAATTTGATTGTTTCTGTTGAACAAAATTCAGCATAAATCTTTATCAAAATCACTATATCTGAAGATTTATAAGATCTCAAAATCTGCATGAAATACTTTTACATTTTACTCTTTAAGTACATTTTTAAATAGGCAGATTTTCCATGTGATACTTTTACTTTTACTTGAATATTGTTTTGCTCTTGTATCTGCACTTTTACTTAAGTAACACATTTGAGTACTTCTTCCACCACTGTCTGTCAGTATAAGTGAAGTGAAATTATTTTTTTTGTGGTCTAAATATGTGATTGTTGTCAGTTGAAAGGACTTTAAGCCAAAAGATTAATACTGAAGGTTTGCTGACCCAATTCCCAATTGTTGACCCATTCACCAGTTACCATGGTGACAATGCACCCATTAGCAAACACTGCCAAAAGTTTTTAGATGAAAACTCAAGAAAAAATACAAAATGGATTTAAACTCCTTCTCAGAAGCCTGTGATCAATACGAGCGTTCATGTTGCTGTTGTATCTGTGTAGGCGTTTGATTTTCAACAAAAGAGGTTGAAGAGAGTAACTAAGTGGAAAAAAGTGTTAGCTAATGCTTGTGAATGTAATGTTATTTGAGAGAGATTTGTTTAACAGCACAAATTAACTCCCCTGTTGTAATTTCAGCTAAGTCACTTCTTTATGGTCTAATGGTCAAATGAAAGTTGGGGACCAGAGCCTCAAACAGAGCAGATCATCAAATTCTACAATGTGAACGCAACCTACTGATGAATGAACACATGGCTAATGTTTTGTTTACCTATATTACATACATTTGCATAAGGACTCAAATGATAAAACATTTTTCCGTGAGCTAGAGCGTCCCCTATTTATCTTCACTATAGACTGACAGACCTAATGCATTCTACTTTTGTGCTTTGATTCACTTCATGCAACGCGATCGCAAAGTAAAATGGAAAATACAGTAAGCTACTTGACTCCATTGGCAAAACGCAACAAAATTCATTCATTCTAGTTATCGTGCCACACTCTGATTTGATTATTGAGATTCCTGCTTTTGTTGTGGTTATGTAAATATGTGCGTGGTATTCCTAGTGTGGGCAAATGGAATATCTTTACTATTAACTTCCATGGTGAGGGATTGCCAAATAAAATGGAGAATTTTATAAGTGAAATAGCTCAATTGATACAGCGTGGCTAGGTGTGAGTAGTATGTAGATCCACGCGGTGTTCATTTATTTGATTATCTAGCCTTCTGCAGCCTTTGGTAGGCATTATGGTAATCAATGAAACCAGCTGCTGTAGTGTTCTGAAGCACTCCACATAGTCTAGTCTCAGTGGAGCTATCTTGAAGTATGAAGGGACTTACATCAGGGACATTTGAATAGAAAACACTGGAGTGATTACAGCCCCATGCATTTTGATAGTGAAAGATAATGCAGTCTCTATGCCAGTGGAGTCTATAGCGGGGGAAATGTCAACCATCTGTTTAGGGGACTATTCTCCCACACGTGATGTGACAGAGATGGGGAGGAGGAGGGAGGGAGAGAGGGGAGGAGGAGCTTTGGGAGCCAATCAAACCGCTTCTGTGGACTGTAGAGTATAGGGCTAAATGCCACCTTTTATACAGAAAAAGTGCTTACCCATGAAGACATTTGCATCTGCTGCATTCTGATTGCACTAGCTTGAGATTTGACATTTAGGTTCACCGGGAAGATTGGAAAGAAAAGGCAAGGCGTCTTTCAAATTGTAATGTCAGTATGTAAACGTGGGCTCTAACAAGGACCACTCAAGAAACAAACGATAAAAAAAAAAATGCATATCCATTTCCATTATAAACCAACCAGAAAAGGCCAACCAACAAATAACAAAACTTCAAAATCAGGATATTAATGGGCAGTGATTGAACAAGAGAGAGAACAGGCTCAGAACAAAAACAAGATGGCAAAAAGCAGATAAACAGAAATTAATAGTTTCTCATCAAACACTGACTTGATCTTGTGATATTTCCAGCAATGGCAGCTAGCATGTTAGCAACAGCTGTCCTGTTTATCAATGCACGGCGCTCGTTTCAAGATTAAACACATTATATTTCCAGTGCATAATGCATCTAACATTAGCCAAATCAAAAGCAATACACAAAGATGCGTTAGAATGTGGCGTAGAGATGCAGAGAAGAGAAATAAATGCAGAAAAAGCTGATGATAAACCATTAGTAGTTTCTTGTTTACTCTAGTTTTAGCCTGCAAACTTTGAATTAGATCGGCCTCATGATCAAAACTTGTAATTCAGGTCGTATTTACGTTTTATTTATCAAGAAAATAGTTATGTTTGGGTGACATCAGTTGCTCATGTAGCAGACACTTGCCCCTGGGCCCGGAGCATGAAATCACACTATCCCATTAACCCCAACCGTAGCAAACAACACCAAGGCAAAGAGGTGTACACCAGAGCCAGACGAAAATACCTTATGTAACATTTCTGTTGCAGCTGGTCTCCATGGAGATGTTATCGCTTTTCCTGTAATATTCAATATGGCATCTAACTTATCAATCACCATGGAGACAAGCAGGTGACGCCACCGAGCCAAGTTACAGTCACATCTGTGGAGAGGCAACCCCATTCTCAGTAAGAATGCAAGTATTTTTCTGGCAATAAAAACACCTGTAAGTGAATAAATGCAAGATCCCTCGATAAGTTTAATGCCATACTGTGAAACATTCTAAGCAGAGCAATAATATACTCATCTATACTCCACATTACCTACCATTTGCATTCTATCTGTCTTTCGTCAACAACAGTCCCTCAGTCCCACCCCTCATAGATTTCATATGAATGGTGTATTTTTCCAAAGGGCAGCCAACAGAGCAGCTGGTGCATATGGTGATTCTAGTATAATGGCACAAATCATTAAGTCTCTGCTTTTCAAACATATTTCCAGCACAGTGGATGTAAATTAACCATGTGAAATGCAATATTTGTATTGTCTTTATAAATAATATAAACAAATGAGTCTTATTCTGAAGGCCGTATTGTTATTCTATTGTTGTGCATTAATGGCTCTAGTACATTCTGTGCCGTCCGATCAGGTTTGAAAAGGTCAAGGATTTGAATTGCAAATACCATGAAAAAATAAACAACTTTTTTGTGAAAATGTGGAGTGGAGTGCAAATGTGTTTATTCTGAGAAATTTGCACAAGGTTTCCAATATTTTCATTTTGTATGCTGTGCACTTAAATAATAATCAACTCGTAACTGTGGAAACAATATTCTCAGAGGTTAAAGCTTTTGCTTTTGTCGTAGCAAAATGTTTCAGTTGTGAATTTCAAATGCATAAGTTGTTTTGACTTAAGAGACTGACAGTAATTGGTGCAGATTTGAGGGTAGCCAATTTAAACAAAAAGACACAGACCCTCCCCAGGCACTTCCCTCAACTCTGGTTATGAAGTAACACTTTGCCATAACAAAAGCTCCAGCTTTGATTGAAGGATAATTGTGCTTTTGAGCAGGATACAAGGACGGTATACACAGAGCGGAGGATAGAACCGTCAACCGTCAAATTAGTGGATGAATGCTCTACTGCTGCCCAGCAAAACAATAAACTTTTAGTGCAATTTCCATGAGTCTCCTTCACCATGAAAGAACAAATGCTATAATATAATAATAATATACATATTAATATCATAATTTGCATTATTATTGAACAAGCTTTTGAAAATCTTTGCTTTGGCACTTCTTGTTTTAAAATAATGGCTATCTGGGCTCCTTGTTTCTACAGGTATGCTCCAACACTGGGAACTGAGGTTAGGGAGCTATCTACTGGCTGTAGGGGGAATTATTATTCAGCAAACAAGCCACAACTAGGGTTAGCAACTTTTTCTGACATGCTAACAAAAAAATGCAGTTGCAATGAACGTGATTTGACACCAGATTTTGATTTATGGACTTAAAACAGTGCAGACCAGAACTTTTTAACTGTGACGTAACAATCCTGGAAAATTTTAAAACTGTCTTATGGGGCTTAGAGGGAGTGGACTTACTACACAAGGAATCGTCAAATAAAGCAAAATACAACTCCAGTTATATGTTTTTGATGCAGGAACAATGTCATTCCATGGTTAAAAGCACAAAAATATCAACTTAGCATAGTACGTGCTGTTCTTTAATAAGTTGGATCTCTCTCTCTTAAACACTGGCTGTTTTTTTACTAACTCCACCACAGTACATTTATATGAGTGTAAACTGAACATTTAATTCTACTTGTGGAACACTGCGACTCATTCTTGTCCTTGTAAAACTGTGCTTGTCCTTGGATTCAAATCATTATCAGACTAAGTAAAGGATATCGATCAATATAACCAGGGCAGCTCTGGGACTACTGGACCAGGTATGTCTCAAACTAATATATTTATAATTGGTGTCAAACTTAATAATTTCAAAAGGAGTAGCAGGGGACCGGTGGTCCAAGGCAAATCCCAGCTGCACCCAACATGCTCCCATTGCATATGTTGTTGTGTCCTTGGGCAAAACACTGTACCCACTGCGCTGATGTATAATTGAGGTTACTGTATCTGAGTATAAGGAGTAAAAAGGATAATGGGTAAAATTGTACAACAACTTTTCTTCTTACCAGCCAAACCCTTCTGCATCCTTTTCAAATGTAGAATGGTCTGGAACTGGACCAAAAATAGTGTCAAATTGTCCAAATTTGGGACAGTCCAACCACAGCTGCTAATTTGTTCAGAACAAAATATATAACTTCTTTTACCTGAGATAAATAAATTAGTGGAATTGGAAATTGACAGGATACAGGTTAAGGACCCACAGGTCTTTGTAAAGTATTGTCAAAGCATGTGGTTTTGGCAGGCCAGGAAAGCAAGGGTCAGAAAATAACTTCATGACACTAATATAAAGATCACTATAAGTAGTAGATAGTATTGCTTTGCCTGGAATGTTCCAAAGTATGGCATTAACTGATCTCAATGCAGAAAAGCAAGGTCAGATGAGCCCGCTCACTGTAAGAATGTATGTTTTTCTATATCTTTTTAGCATGAAAAATTAAGTGAGTGCAAAATAGCTGAGTTTAATGCCACACTATGGAACATTCCAAGCAGAGGAATAATATCTCAATGGAGACAAGCAGAAAAATTACACAGTGCATTTTTAACTACAGGACTAATTACTCAGCGCTAGACCAGTCCTTAGCTGAAGTCCACATTTCTACAGCCTGAGGAAACCCATGCTACACCAGTTGTTCTTTTAGCACAGTTAGACACTCACAGTTCTAGTCTGCTGCCACTTCACGCTTCACACCAAATACCCAATATATCTCCCTCCTGTCTCTCCTCTTCCCTCTCCTCTCCATCTCTGCCCGGGCGCTTGCTTGTTAGTCAGATATCGAGGATTCTGAGTCTTCCTCGCGGGGGCAGGGGGGCAATTAAATATTTATGGATCAACATGCATTTAAATGTTTGTCATGATGGAACGCGGTGACCGAAGAGGGGCACGACTTGTTTGTATGCACTGCAGGGAGTGTCCTGGGCCTGTCTGTCACCCTCCCGGACAGATTGTGTTGTTGAGTTGTAATGGGGGGGGGGTATTTTTAGATTTACAGGCAGGAGGGAGAACGGAGAGGGGGGCACTATACTGGAATGGCACAGACATCGCGTTATTGATTCAAATCCCCATGTGTCAGAGTGGGAACAATGCCAAGACGCTGCTGCAGTCCTGCTTCCAGTGAGCGCTACAATATGGCTTTGAATGGAACAGATATAAAAATAGGAAATCCAAATGTGAAATGTGTTTTCAATGCAGGATTTCTGAGCGGTGGGACCATGTACACGCACACACACCAGGCTACTAAAATATATTCTGGCAATTATTGATGTAACAATAGAGGGGCCAATTATGGGAAAGTGCTTGGAATTGGAAATGTGATGATTTAAAACAAGATTCAGACAATGGTTCCAGAAATACTATAATGATCATTTTGCTTTTTTTTGCTGTCTCTCAGTAACTGGCGTGCTCTAGTACACGTGCTTGTAGTACTTCATTATATTTAATCATATAATTGAGTTAACACAATTGTGCTTCTCAGAGTAGTTTTTGGATTCCATACTTTTACTGCTACTTGGGTAATGTTTCCGTGTAAATGTTCTCTTCTTTGAGAGATGCTGATCATCTAAAATTATTTGAACATTTGTGTTTCTTGCACCACTCCACGCAACACTATGATTTACCTTACTTTTTATTCAGTTTTGTGGTGATTTTTTTCTTATTTCTTCTTATTTATTAGTAAAAGGGACAGCACATATTCATTTACATGTAAATATGTAAACTTAGATCAACAATCTCCCAATATTAAAATGTCGTGAAAATACCACATTTAGTAAAGTATTTTCACTTTCATCTTAATCTTCAAATAATGAAATTATAAATCAGATGTTACAACCAAACTCTTATTTCTACCATTACTTACCTTTACTTTAAAAGTTTTGGAAGCGCTGATTAGACCTCTAAAATAATTTCTGTTAATTACCCAATCCATATTTTAGTCTTTTGTCAACTTTGAATGCTCCTAGACATAAAATCAAACCTCATTGGAAAACCACACGTTGGCATTCAGATAACACATTTTGTCAGTGCTTTGACATTGACGAATATATAGATTTGTATCGACTTGCACTGGCCCTGATTATGTACGCTCTCTGTCTGACTCATACGCCCTGCTCTGTGTCGAGGTCTACCCATGGGCGCTGACACCCCCTTCACTCTTCCTCAGTCTATAATCCAGTCTATAAATGCATGCTTGGGGAGTGGGAGTCAGATGAACAACGGGAGCGTATGGCCTAATGAACCAAAGGGCTGAGTCACAAACAAACCATTACATAGATTTCATACAGACCTCCACAGAGATGACAACGTGGGATCCTCCTACTCCTGCATGGATTGTATTGACATGTGGAGCCGCATACTTATACTATGGCTTAGCTTAAAGATGCACTTTGTAACATTTTTAGTGGTTCTGCTATCTGCTTTCGTCCCTGGAGATGTTATTGGAATGTTCCACAGTAAATCATTTAAATGTATATTGTGCTTTGTGCTAGCTCAAAATGACTTAAAAACTAACTTTCTTACTATGAGTGAGATCTTTCCACACATCACCTGCCTTAAACTTACCTACTTTACCTTGAAAAGCATTTGTGGCCCGACATGCCTGGAGATAAATGTGTTTAAAAGTGCAGTACCTGATTTTTACTGTCTTAAAAACATGAAAAACAGACCTAGTTCATTTCAAAAGGGTTTGCAGTGGTCCAAAGTTGCTCCTCACTTACCTTAGTTTACCTTAGAGTTTATAAACGCTTTTCACAACTGTCAGAGGCCACAGCGGAGTTTTGACACGACCGTAAAGCTAACAACAACTAGCATGCTAACGCGCACTTTGAGACAGCACGGAGCGGACATATTTTGATCTCAAGAGATGCTTATACAATATATCTGCACTGGGGCAAGACAAATTCCGCTTGAATGAGAAAAATGGGTACATGGCCTTTAATTAAGCTCATACTGTGGGACATTCCAGGACACAAGCTGGTGGTCCACCTTTACTATTGATTTATACTGTACAGTATATTATACCATATCAGATGCATGTTTTGAGGTTTAAGGGGTTTAGACTGGTGGATTTGGTGACCTCTTCGCCGTTGTTTTCTGATTAGACCTGCCTCGCTCCAGTCTGCAGCCCCACACTACGCTTTTACACAGGCGCCTTCATTACACTGTGACTTTGACTCGACCTCCTCCAGGAACAACAAGACTGACAAGTTTAATACAAGAAGCCTGCCACACTGCACGCACAGGTCCTATAGAGTGCATAGTATAAGAAACTTTTACATTTTAAATAGAAATATTCAGTTTTTTTACTTGGTGAAGGTGAGAACTTACTCTAAAAACATTGAGGAGCTTTGGCATATTCTACTGATACTTTTTGTTACTGTTCATTGTTCTTATAAATGTGAGTACCGTATGTATTTTTGCTGAAATTTTAATAATAAAAAAAGTTGGAATAAAACATTGAGGCGCGTAATGGATTACAATTTTATTAGAACTGATAGCGGTGAGTGTTTAGAAGTCTCAAGAGTAAAAAACAAAACATCAAAACCCTCAGCTATTTTTAAACAAGATTATAACATGGGTAAATTGTAATAATTTTATATCATATAGGAACTGCGGAGGTCCCCGGTTTAGAAAATGCAAAAGGCAGGTTTCTAACAAGAAAAATGAACAGCTATAGAGCTCAACAGTGTTCATTTTTCTCATAGACTTCCAGAAAAAAATTAAATAAAATTAAAAGTTCGAAAACTTGCTCGGGGATAATCAGGTACGTGGTAACTAATGACCACAAGACCTTGTATTTCAAATCTGTTTCTGAAACTTTATAAACCGCTACGTTATTAAAACATTTTGCAGAATCTTGCATTTTAAAAGGCGTTTTTGGACTTAATACTGCGTTATGAATATTAGTGAGCACGTAGCTGGTTAGCCTCCACGATGTCTTTGAACTTTTATTTGAATTTTCGAAAAGTCTATGGGAAAATGTACTTCCGGGACGTGAGCAGGCCGTCACTGTTCCATTAGGTCTCACAAACCCTTTGGCACGTCACTAGTGTCACATGCATGGACTTGTGGGTTAAGCAAAGCAGGACTAGACCACCTTACCACAAAGCGTCAAATAGCGACGTTTATGGATTTGTAGTTGATAAAAGGTTTTGAAATAGATGAAGACAGCATGATGTGGTATGATTTTGACACAACGTGCTGGTTTGAGACGGCCTACAGTGATTTGTATTGAAAATCCCAGCTATGTCTCAAATGAATGCAAATTAAATAGTACTGAAAGGTTCTTTGAGGAGTTTGGGGGCAACAGTGGTGCAGTCAGCAAATCTTCACACTCCAACCAAAAGGTAGCTGGTTGAAATGCCGTTTGAACACTGTTATTTTGTCCTTGGGCAGGCCACTCCACCCACAATGCTCCAGTCAGTAATAGCTGGTTATGACAGGAAAGACATCTGGCCTAAAGTAATAATTAAAATGAATCCTAATCTACATGTAACTAGTTTTCTGTGGAGAGCCTTAAGGAAAATGGGAGACACTGACAGAAAAACAAACAAACAAAGTACTGGATTTGATGCCACATGTTTTGTCATATTAATTATTATTCATATGTGCAGTGAATCAACTCCGATCCATCTACTCATTGGTTATAATCGCAGCAGGACACAGAGGAGGGCTGGACACGGGACAAACCATTCAAATATCTCGCTCTGACACATTATTGTGGACTAAACGTTTGTATTAGTCTCATGTTTGCCCTCCAGCGTCTTCACTTCTCACTATACGACAGCTCTTTCCAGTTATTTCCGCTCAAATCCTCCATGATGAGACTTGTAATCCTGCAAAAATGAGTTAGCAAACAGCAGTCCAAAGCTAGCGCGTCTTCCTGCGTGCAGTTGTCGACTTGTGTTTGTGATGAGTTTGTAAAGAGGCTTGGAGTCAAAGAACATAATGTGATGATAGATGCATGTCAAAAAGCAGGCTTAAGATAACTATAAGGACCATCGGCTATGTTTAATGACAGCGGATTAGAAGTAGGAAGCAGCATGGGAACTTTCAAACACAAAGTTGAAAAAAACTGAGGCACTCAAAAAGTACAAAATAATTAAAAGCCTTTGTTACCACATGGCAGATTAAGGTAAAATCACGGCAACGTGTTTCAGCCCTACGGCCTTCATCAGGGCAAACTCGAGATGGCTGTCCCAGAGCAGATTTAAAGTCATAGCTCACATGATCAAAGCGGGCACACAGTCACCTGGTGCATGTGCCAGCTCACTGCATGCACCGAGCTTTTAATTATTTTGTACTTTTTGAGTGCCTCAGTTTTTTCAACTTTGTATTTGAGACTGGTCCCTACACCGAAGAGCACCAAAAGGACAATTTTGCACAATATCTATTCATCCAAGTACCACTCCTGTTTTTGTAGCATGGGAACTTAACAAGGAAGCGTTTATGTAATGTGACTGGCGAGTTGCATGTATCCTGTTGCGTGCGTGTTGTTGGATCAAAATGATATGGTAGAATAGATTTTCTGAAGTGCTGATTAAATCTAAAAGCATACAGAGTCACACTTTTTAATTATAAGGCAGGTCTCAGCAATTCGCATATGACACTTAGTAATTCCAAGTTTGTGGTGCTGTGAGAAGTGGTTAAAGCTGGAATAAACACAAGACTACTTCTGGTTTATCGTCAGCTTTTTCTGCCTCTATGTTTTAACGGCTCTTTATGTAATGCATTGGGCACAGCCACACCACAGGAGCTACAGATGAATAACTGATTAGCTTAGCTACCTGGACAGCTAAAGTATACAGTGTTACGCTGTCTACCTTTTACAGCAGCACAACAGACACAGGTTTGAGGGGAACGAGGCACAGGGCTCTTGAGATCTATGGCACTAACAGATCAAATACATAAGTACGCTTGTAGGTACTTTATTTAATTAGAGGCCCGTAAGTTTCCAACCTGTAAACGGAGGGTAGCAGCACACAGCAAGACCCGGAAGTGTGTGAGGTCCACGAAAAAAACTGCAGAAAATATGAAAAATAGCCAAATAAAAACAAAAAAAAACAACTGAATGCCATTAAATTATATATATTTTTTTGTTACAGGTAGTAATAATAGCATTTACATAGGCCTAATAATCTCTTGTAGCCTATTGAATCTGTCCTGCTTCTCCTATTGACCTTATTCCACCCCGCCCACTTTAGTCGTAAATGCCATTAAACCACACTTTCTTTATGGTGGCAATTCCGGTTAAGTGGGAATCCCATTCATTTCAGTGTTTATGTGCGACAACAAGTCAACAATGCACTGAGTTTCTGGGAGGCTTTAAAAGGCTTTGTAGTTTCTATACAACTTATCTGCTGCCAAAATCAGCCCCATGCAAAATGATAAGACCTGAAGAGCGATGGCAGCGCACACAGCAACTTCCGGAATAAGGTGGATTCTCTCTTCTCCATGTATTACCATATATTACAAACAAAAAAGGCTGTAAGTTTGTCCCCCTTGTTTATGTTTTGCCACTCTCTTATTTAAGCATCTTTGTTTTATTTGCCATTCATTCCCAGTTATTCTTTTGGTCCATCAAAAGGAGGAATTAAGATGTGCTTATTAATAGATAAATACAAAAAGCTTTCCAATCAACCCAATTAGTGATGTGATATGTTAATATTTTGCAGCCACACACGTTTTAAAACCAGCCAAGAAAACCACAAGCCGCAGAGACAGACTTATGCTCCATTCCCTACTCCATATAAATGTCATTACCCCACTGCCTATAGCCTATATATTTTCTGTATTCTGCTTTATTCTGCTGTTTGTTATTATATTGTAATGTGTAAGTGCTGTATAATTCCCACTGTATTTTGCACACACTACTTGTCCCTACAATGGTAGTGTAACAATGGGATACTTCCTTCTTTTTTTCTATAGTAAGTCTACAAGTGACAAAAGCTTTATGTTGAGAATACTGCATCTTCCCTGAATACCGTTTTACCTTTACTTGACCACATATGTATAATATTATAAGTAATACTGAAGTTATTCATTCATAAGTTGCATCTTACTTGAGTACATTTTTTGGCCACTCTACCCACTTCTGGTTAAAAGCATGTCAAGTCTCCACTATGGAGAGTAAAACCTAGTGAGCACAGTTCAATTCAAGTAGAAGTAAATGTATAGCTCTGGATTGGTTTCCACTCTGCTGTATTACTAGTCCTTTGGGGTACACAAATGTATGCATTTTCTCCAACAATTGAACCATCCTTCAGTGTCGCTGGGCAGTCTGTGGGGACAGTGACCCGAGACCACAGAACCTCTCCACATTTTGGAGCTAGAAGTGGTTTGGACTGAAGTACCTGTCTGAAGGGTTAGGCAGAGCGTGTTTTAGTTTGATGAGGAAATCAGGAGCAATAGAAAACCTGGACACAGCAAGTAAATGCAAACTCAAACCAATGAGATCTCTTATATAACAGTAGGGAAATTCTAGTGTTGTAACCTTAGACTGTACAGTATAAATGGACATCGCTAACCTGCTAGCTGCTGCATTCCAAATAGGAAGTGAGTAAGGGCACCGGCGCGTTCGGCTTCAACGCGTCACCCCTCATGCTTCTGTCAGGCTCGTCACTTTGGTCTTAAAATGTTCATATTAACGCGCTCCACATGATCCTATTTTGCTATTTTATTCTTAAATCAAGATATGAACATTTATAACAGACAAATCAGTTGCATTCTTTCCCCGAGGTTGCAGCAATCAAAAATAACACTACAACAACTACTGCGACACTATACTGTAAAACAAGTGACTATGACTATGGTTATGTACAGTGCAGCATATGGAGTACTTTTGACAACTGCATCTGACTTTTTCGTAATTCACTAACCTGAAGGTCGGATGATCGATTCCTGCTCAGACCCGTACACGCTGTTCTTGTGTCGGAAGGCAAGACATTTCACCCAGATTGCCTTTGTATGAATGTGTGGAGTGTAAGTGAGTGAAGGGTGGTGATAGGGTTTATGTCGCAGATTGGCAGCCTTGCGTACATCAGTCTACTCAGGGCAGCTGTGGCTTCAGAAATAGCTTACCACCAATAATGCAACGTAAAGCACCGTGAGTATCTTGAAGATGCTATACAAATCCTATATTATGATTATTATTATTATGATTATTATTATTTAAAGTGCAGGAAATGGACAGAAAAGGCCAGTTAAGGATATAAGAAATCAAATCAGACTGTTCTAAATGAATGTACTGCTGTGCTTTTATCTACAGGTCAAGCGGACATTATAGACATTGGTTTTTCCGGACAGTAAAAGGAGCCTCCCACACAGAGTCGGCTGGAGTCTGCCTCTGTCTGATGGTGCTGGAGCTCTCCGGGGACTGGGAATTATAAAGACGCACATCCAAACATGCCGCAGAATAAATGCAGGGTTTGGACTTTTCTGTTTTTTAAAGGTAAATCCACTCATCGCTCTCACAGACTAGATGTGGATGAAATATTGAGCGGATGCTGTGTAATCTTTCAAATAAGGGTATGATAAGGGTATGCACTACTGTGGTAAATGTTATGGCCTGCTCACGTTTTGTGCGATATTTAAAGAGGGGCTAATAAACTTCTATAGGATATTAACTGCTAACACATAACAAATTTAGATCACCACGTTACCTTTTATTGCTTTGAAAATGCTATAGCCGCCGAAAATAACGTATTAACATGCTCACTCCCCCTTCAGAGTGACATCTGCACATCACATCAGGTTTGTGAAGTTGTAGTGTATTGTTTTGTATCATGCTTGTGTATATTTATGGAAAATTGCTGTACGGGAGCTTTGGTGACGTACACTTGTGGGCTGAGGTCTGGATAGGATCATTCAGCTAAATCTAAGCAGGGTTCAAATAGGGCCTGTATAACAGCTGCTACTATCACCTTATTCACCTTATTTTTATTTAAATAAATCCCCAAAACAAATACCCTTTTTTCAAACTTAACATTTAAGAAACACATATAGGCTTTAAACAAGAGGAAACAAAATGCACATTTAAAAGATTGCATAGAGCAGTATTTTTCCTACATCTGAAAGTGGCTGACAGACTGCTGCTGTTGTTATGTGTGTTTTGAAGAGGAACCCACACACCTCCTGCTAAACAACTTCTCATCATGTTTCTAAAATTCAGGAGAATCGCTGAATCGTCTCATGGATCATGTTGGCTGTTGGGAAAGTAATGCAGCTAAAGCAACGTCTTCATAGAAAATTATGACTGAACTAGTTTGATAGAGACTTTAAATATCCTCTATTGTTATAACTTGTTTCAATTATTTACTTCTTTTTTTCAAACTAAACTATAGTTGAATATTATATCTGAGATGTGACACAGTATGGCATTAAATGTGGATGATCCGACTTTAGTCCTGTAAATTAGTACATTTAGATTTCCCCCACAGAGTGTATAGTAAAAACAGCACTGTGTTACCAGGTCACACACTGACTGTCTGCATCTATAATTAAATATTGTGTTGACCATCAGCCCAGAAGTAAGTGGCTATGATTTCATTTGTGTTGGCGGTCAACCCCTGCTCTTCTTCGCAATCTGAAAAAGCTATTCTAAACCTCTGCACATGCCCAAAATTGCGTTTGATGTAGAGTTAAATACAAACTTTCAACCTCCTTTTGTGGTTTGAAAATCGGGTAATGCAGCTTTACAACCTGTCAGGAGCCACAGCACTTCATCCAGGGACCCATCTCCAGATCTTGAGCTAGTCTAGTCGTTGAAGGATTGTACCTATGGCGCATGCTTTTGAGTTGATGGGATAAGCCAGAGTACCCAGACGAAACCCACCCAGGCACAGGGAGTAACAGGCAAACTCTGCACTGAAAGGCCTGGGCGGCTGGGGAGTCAAACCCAGAAGCTTCTTGCTGTGAGGCCTGAGTGCTAGCCACTGTGCCACCAAGGTACAGGTTAGATCTTGGGAGAAGCAACCTCTGCGTGTAAAACTCCATATACACCATTTGTTTTTGCAGTAAGCTTTAGGTTAGGACCTGGCCTGCCCTGTAAACGTTGTACGCCTTTAAGTCACTGTTGGGTGAGAAGAACAAGCTTGATATGCTCTTGACGCTTCATATTTAAGTCCTTTGCTTAACTGTGGGCTTTGTTTTGTTGACAAGTTGATGCACAAGTGTCTCTCACAGATTATTGCAGAGCTGTGCGGTTTGAGATTGCCAGGCTCGTGTTGTGATATGGAGAATAAAGGCAGAGCTGTGAGCCGTGAGCAGAAACATGGGCACAGCGCCAACGCACAGGAATAAATTAATGATGACGCGCTGCACACGGTAAGGCAATATAATGCTCAAGCCCGTGTTATAGAAGTCTTATTGGATTATGTGCGCATTTAAAGGGGCACTATGGAACTTTTTTGGAGGGGGAGCGCCGCAGGTTTGTTTCCATGGAGATGTTTTAGCTTTATCGTAAAACATGCATTCTAATTGTGAGCGGACTTTCCTCTCCACAAATCTGACCGGTAACTTGTAATTTTTCTTCATGGAGATGTTATGGCATTGAACTGTAATCTTTATTTTTACTGCCTCTTCACAGATCTTTCCTGCAGCTGGGCCTGTTTGCATCAGCATGGACATAGATAAGTAATTATTAACGTACTTTAGGATATTCCAGGCAAAGCAGTAACATCTCCATGGAAACAAGAAGGCAAACATAATTTAAAAATCTAATATTAAAATATGAGTAACCAAAAAAAGAAGTTCTAATGACATAGTTCTAACAAGATATTTGAAGAACTAAGTGTTTCCATGTTGGTTCAGATGTAACAGCTGGTCTTTGGTCTTTGCAAATATGTGGTCTCATTTGTAACAGGCTCTGGGTCTGTGTGGTGTGAAAAAGGCAGTCTGGACTTTCAGATCAAGTCATCTATGATTCCACTGAGTTACTTTCTTCATAAAGGCAAAAGAAGCAAAAAGGATAGAGATTAAACTTAAGATACTTACATAAAAGCACCAAGTATCAGTGCTGTAGTAAACCAGGTGTGGTCAGTATACAAATATAGTACATTGCTTACTTTTTTACAAGGCTACTTACAGAATTATGATACTTGGTTTTATTTTCAGGACATAATGGCCTAAATAAACTAATTTAGTCGGCTAACAATAGTGATGTGATGTTCGTGATCGAGTCGGCTCTTTTGAACGGTTCCTTAACGTGAACAGTTGGATCTCATTTTTTAAAAGAACCAAATCTTTTTCTTTCTAACTTTTATACATTTTTACACTGATTAACCTAGAACCAACACAAGAAGCAGCTCAGAAGCAGAGCAGGCAACACGAGTGAGAGTTTTGTGCACAAAAAACATATTTGGGATTATAATAGCAGTTAGATTTTATTATTATTATTGTAGTGCAGCAGTGTAGTTTTCATAATTTCAAAGGGTAAACACACTCCCACTCTCAGTTTGAACCATTTTAAACACATCTGAGCCTTGGTCATTTCTGTCTGTGATTAGTTTGTAAATAAATTCTCACACAAGTTCTCACAAGTTCTCACTGGCTCACATAGTAGAGCCAGTCTTTTGAACGACTGTTTGAAAAGAATGGATCCAAAAGATTCGGATCCCATAACGGAGCCGAAAGTCCCATCACTAGCCGACAAATAGGAATCTGCTTTACGACTGCATTTGAATAAATCCATGTTTAAGACTTTCATACATTTTCAATCGTTTGGAGACCTCCTGAAATCATTTTGCAGCCAGAACCACTGACAGAACCACTGACTTACATAGTGTGATTTGACATTATTACGTTGTTGTGGAAGGGCATCTTACATAAATAAATATCTCAATTAAAATGTTCTAAGTCCACAAATTTTCTCAGGTCACTTAGGAAAGGAATGTGTGAAATTTTGACATGATATTTGGTGTTTTAGACTAGAGTCCAAGAGCCAATGGTGGAAGAAGTACTCAATTTTGTTAGTTAAGTAAAAGTACAGACACAGAGGCAAAAAGTTACTCAAGTAAAAGTAAAAATACCACATGAAAAAATCTACTTAAGTAAAACTATTTAAGTACCTGTTTAAAAATTTACTTTTAGAGTAAAAAAGTATTTATTTGTTTAAGTGTAAATGTAGTGATATTGATTAAAAAAATTATACATATTTTGGTCAACGAATCAATTTCTTCATTTTCCTCATGAATTTTGTGTATTTATTTTTGTTTGCTCAAAGCCGAAGCTTGAACTCGAAAACTTTAGTCAGGATGTTACCACAGACATGGTAAAAATAACCCCTCAAATCATATGAAAAGTACTTTTTACTTTTCAGTCCAGTTAAAAAATGTAGTAGAGTCGAAAGTACAGATACTACTCTCAAATGTAGTGAAGTAAAAGTAAAAAGTACACCCTGTAAAATTGATTTAAGTAAAGTACAGATACCTAAAAATTGTACTTTACTACTTCTACTTTGTTAACTTCCACCACTGCCAAAAGATGTGCCAGTTATTTATTCTCTAGAAGCCTTGACAATAAATAAAAAATATAGTAAATATCAAGAAAAATAAATACATGCGTCCCATTTTAAGAGTCTAAGTATCATATGGAGCTTGACATGTTTAGACCAGAGATGTCGCACTTAACACCATTACATGTATATCCCCCTCATACTCACAATATCAGCATTATTACAGCGGCCCTATTCTTCTGCTGCTGCCTGGACTTATTACTGACCTGCTCTGCGTTAAATCCACAAATTCCCCTCGTGTTGACGGACACTCTGACGGCTCTATTTTAAATCCCGCGTTTTACCCCATCACCCATCACCCGCCCGGCTCCTCTCCCTCTGGATTTCCATATGATTAGGTTTAAAAATATGCACATAAGTCAAATCCACCCTTCACTTCCCATTTCTGCAGAGGTGCGCGGATAAACACAACAAAATACATTAACAGCAGGCGGTCGCATCCAGGGATAAGCTCTGGAGCCTCGGAAATAAATAAATAATGTTGTAAATGGGTGCTTAGGCCGACTCCTTGTGCGTACATTTATACTGTAGTGAAGGCTCGCTGTCTCGCTGTCAGTGAAGTTTCTCCTTGCTCTGAAAAGCATGGCCTGGTTACAATATCGCCTTAGCAACAAGCGCACGGCGATGATTTGTGTTACAGCAGAAAAGGCAAAGGAAGAAAAAGCAGCAACACTTTGAAATGAGCAAGGGTGAAAAGAAATACAGATAGAAGAGACTGTTTACTCAAGAGAGAGTTAACCACGGGTAATATGGCAGTAAGGAGACTGAGTGGGTCACACTTTGACCCATAGACTGTATAAAAGAAGTGAACTAAGTGAGTGTGACGTCACCCGTAGGGTTCAGCTCCAGTCAAATGAAGCTCATTGAGGCTAACAGTTACAAGGGCGAATTTGGAGCCAAGTTCCATATTTGAAATTCCGACCTCCAGTATCATAGCATCCAAAGAGCCAATCCGGAGCCAGGCCCTTTCCACCCACACCGCTGGTTTAGCAGGGAGTGGGCGCTTAGCAATGCGGTCAATCAGACCTGTTGCTAATGCTAGCGGGAGCGACCTCAGGGAAAGAAGGCACCTGATTTGTCTGTTATTAATGTTCATATCTTGGTTTACAGACAAAACAGTGAAATAAAAACGCCAGGATCACGTAGAGCAGGTTAATACGGACATTTTAAGAGCAGAATGATGAGGCTCACTGCAGCAGTTGCAGAGAGAGGGGTGATTTTACAATGTAAAGTGAATTGGAGTCAGAGTCAATGGATCCTACTTGGAATGCGGCGGCTAGTGCGTTAGCTATGTCCATTTATATATACAGTCTATGCTTTAACCCCATGTGGTTAAGATTTCCAGGCTGGGGAGAGTCTCTGATGCTGGGTCGGTTTCTTCTTGGTGCATCAGTTTCCCCTAGCAACCTAAAACATGCACAATAGGCGAATACTCCAGCTTTATACTCCTGACCTAGTGTCGTTCAAAATCTGGATAGCTAGTGGTGAGCTGTGAAGTGTCCACTGGTTCAAAATGAGTGCGCATTTGAAACTCCTATTGAGTGTCAGGCCTTGAGCCAGTGACAAAAGTCCCAGCTTTAGTGATGTGATGTTCGTGAAAGAGTCGGCTCTTTTGAACGGTTCCTTAGAGTGAACAGTTGGAGCCTTTTTCTTTCTCATCTTTATGCATTTTTATCCTGATTTACGCTGAACCAATACAAGAATCAACACAGAACAGAGCAGGCCGACACGAGTGAGAGCTTTAGATTTTTATAATTCCAAAGGGTAAACACACTCCCACTCTCACTTTGAACCATTTTAAACACATCTGAGCCTTGGTCATCTCTCTCTGTAATTAGTTTGTAGATAAAATGAGTTCTCACATTGGCTTCTGTTATATAAATACATAGTAAAAGAGCCAGTCTTTTGAACGGCTCATTTAGGAGGAAAGGATTTCAGGAACGGATCCAAAAGATTCAGATTCCATAAAGGAGCCGAAAGTCCCATCACTACCCATCACCCTGAACCTCAGGAAGGGTTGAGTAAAACTGTGCCTGAGATGCAACTGAAACCTTAAAAAACTGTCTGGAGTATAACACCACCCTGAGCCCTGTACTGCAGTCGCCCATGGGTGCTGACAGTCTCAGATGAGCCAAAGCAGGATTGTGAGTTCATTTTATGTTTAAAGTGGATGCATTATGAAAAACACGACTTTGTGAGCTTGTGGTTTTATATGAATCCCTTTAAAGTATGTACTTTTCAGTTTGCTCTTTATCCAATATATTCTAAGAAGTGCACTTTAGCATAAAAACCACTTTGTGTCTCTCAACCACATATTTCTGCTTGATAAGTACTTTCGTGTTTGACCATTTCAGAAATTACTTGCTTTTATATGTATATAGATACATTTTTAAACAAGTTGAGTTTATGTAAGCCTCGATGTTGAAACATGTTAGCTTTAGTATTTCTGTGTTTTTAAACATATCTACAAAACTACTCAGATTTTAATGAAGAACAAATGCAGACATCTGTGTACCTTGCAATGCGATTAACATTGTATTTCCATATAACCCCATGAAATAAACAAAAAATAAACAAATCTATTATTAATTTGACTTTACACCTGATGTCATTTAATCGTCCCTGTATTGGATTGGCCAGTACATGCCATTTACCGCTGCTAAACCTACAACGTTAAACCAATCAGATATCGGCATTTGTCCAGATCCTCCTATAGGCTTACAGTCCATACACATCGACTGATCTTCCACAGATGAGACGCATTATCGGGATCATCTTGGACTTCCCATTCATCGCCTGCATTTGTCCCGATATGACTTCATAAACCTGGATTATGCATAGATAGGTTTTCATTTCTCTATCACTGACCTAAAATGACCCTTTTATACATGCAATTTAGCATCTAACACAAACATTTGGCTTGTCCATACAAACTTATATGACACCGCTCAATAGCTTTCTGCTTGGGGCTTACTGTAATTGCTGCAGTTATGGTTAATTAGCTTGTAGACACTGGGAATCCAATCTCCAATCGATTTGAGCTAAAACAAGTCTCTGACCCACAGGTGAATCGTAATAAGAGACAGAACACTTTAAGAAAATGAAGCAGTGATATCCTAGCTGTTATAAGTAGCATTTGCCCATCAATAATTCAATATGGCGACTATTTTGGGACTTGTATAGCACTGTAATTACTGTAACAAGGAAGATCATCGAACAGAAGATGGTCTGTTTCCAGTGTGTCCATGAATTATACATTGTTTGAGACGGATTTGGCAAAGAAGCGCAATTGTGTGTCTTGTTAGAAAATGGAAATGTATGCAGATCCGTGTGGAAGCTGTCCTCCAAATTGAAAGCCAAGTCGGATGGTGCCAAAAAGTGGCAACGTAATGTGCAGTAGTCAAGGCAACGTTAACCAGCACGGAGACAGCGAGAGGTAATAGAACTGGAAATAGTAAGAGTTCAACGGGACTCTTAGAAAAGGTTTCAATAAAGGGGGTATTAGCATTTGGTGAAGAATTTGAGCAACTGATAAAAATAATGATTGTTTTGTCCAGTAGGTTTCAGATGGAGGGCAGGGGTATATACAGGGTGTCCAGAAAGCCTCTTTATAATTTAAAAATGTATTACAAAGGCAGTTGGTAAGATATCTTAATCAGATTTGTTCTGTTGTACTCAGTGTTTTGTTTTTACCTCATTTAATACACCTCTATATGGGTTCGATTATTTGCACGAAGCATCTCGAGACGGTACTGGATTTCTTGCCATGTTCGCTGCAGCATAGCCTCATCAATGGTTGCAATTGCATCTGTTTTCTTTTACTTTAGCCCAGTAATGTCTCGTATCTTTGTTTTGTTGAGCCTGTGTGTCCAATTTTGTCTCAACAAATCACGATACACATTTTGCCTTCTCTTGAGGAGCAGCCATTTCTTATAAGTTCATTCAAAATGATGTCTCTTTAATCAACAGGACACATGAAATACAAAAATGCAACGTGATTAAAAGCGTTTATAACCACTGAGAACAACAGAACAAATCTAATTAGTGTATCTCATCAGTTGCCTATTTAATTAAACTAGACTTAACTTAAGATTAGACTTAGACTTTATGGACACCCTGTATAACTCTGTCACTGTTTTTGAAAGAAATATTTAAACTTAAGATCCACATATGTCGAACCTTATCATTATTTGTTAGATCTTGGCTTCACAAACTTGCCATATTAATCTTATGTCTTAAAATCCTTTCAACTGGCGATAATCACATATTTATTGTCGAATAATGGTACCACTTTCTGAAGCTATTGTGAAAACAGTATATTTGTTGAATGCTGTGCCAGCCTTTGTATCATGTGTATAAGCCCAGTCATTACAGAGATTATTAAAGGCACTGTACCTGATTTGTTTCACTTGTATTTGAGCTAAATTTGCCTTACCCCAGTACACATATATTGTATAAGCAGCTCTTTAGGTCAAAATGAGTCGGCTGTGTGCTGCCTGCATTGTGTGTGATGTTAGTTGTTGTTTTTTACCATCTCAGAGCGCTGTGAAAGGTAAGTGTAAACTTTGAATCACTGCAACTCGTTTAAACTTAATTAGCTCTGTTTTTCACATTTTTAAGACACTACAAATCAGACACAGCGCCTTAAACATCAGGACAAAAAATATGTGGTTCCGGTTGGCCCATATAATTTATAAATGTCACACCATTCTAACTTTTAAGAGCATACAATGTGTCTATTACTCTGGTTTGAATGAAGTACTCAAACCCAGAAGGGCTCTGACCCGAAACATTAAATTGGGATGTCCAGAGAGCGTCTGGGCGGATCTACTTTCTTTCTACCGTTTGGTTTTTGGACCCTGCACACAGGCTTAACTGCTTTTGGATGTGCGTGTCTCTGCCTACACAGTGAAGTTAAAATGACACCTCTAATTACTATGAGGATGTTCGGAGATGAAAGATGCGGCGGTGAACCTGCTGCCAGCTTCACTGTTAGCGCGTATTAGCATTCAAAAGGCTCAATGCTGCCTCTGTCCTGGAAACTCTGCTTTTGCCAAATGGATTTTGGCTCCAACAAGAAAAACATTTGTGGAAGAGATATTTTTCATCAGCGCTCAGCGAGTTTGTGAATCTGCCAGAATTTGAACAAGCCTTTCCTCCAAATGAACCAAGTCTTTGATACAAAAAAGGAATGTGGGATTAAATTTTTCACAGGCATTTTTACAGCTAAAAAATATTTGATTTGGAGTCACCTGCTTGTTTCCATGAAGAGTCCCACATTTTGTGTCATTCTATTGAATATTCCAGACCAAACATTTCCATATAGAAAAAAATAAGGTTTCAGACCCTCCACCAAAAATCGTACATAGTGTCCATTTAAAATCTATTGATGCACAAAGCTTTAGGTTAAAGGTCTTAAAAACAGGAAAAACAGAAGTAGTTCATTTTAAATGGTTTGCAGTGGTCCAAAGTTATTCCTCACACAATGAGTACATAAGCACATTTGACAACCCTCAGAGACCAGTGCTGAGTTTTGATGTCATGGTAATACAAACAACAACTAGCATGCTAATGCACACTTCCTGATTCTCAGATTATAAAATGCTTCATAATTAGATGCAGATGCTTTTACCTCAAGAGCTGCTTATACAATATACCTGTACCGGGGCAAGAAATATGGTTTAAATGCAAGTGGGAAAATCTGGTACAGGCCCTTTTAACAACTTAAGATAACGTAAACGGCTAACGCTAGCAACTTTACACAGAAATGGTTTATTTAAAGGTGTTTTATTCATCATCAAGAATAAACAGTGCGATAAAACAGTTCTTTTCTTTGCTTTCATTCAGTCATGTTGTGTCCAGTTAAAGACCTGTCGCTGTCCACTGTTGTTTTTCCGACTCCCACAATGCATTTGGTCTATATTGACCGGTCTAGTGACGAGCGCTGGACACTACTTTTCAAGGTGGATTGTGGGAAATTTTGAGTGCACTATTTTTTCACCAACTGGACATTTGGACACGACAAAAAATGCCGTGACCCCTAAATAGTGCCCTGAGCAGGGAATAGTGTGGACGTTCGGACGCAGCCAGTGCCTTATTACTGTAATTGGTGTAATCTAAACTTTGCATATTCTGCGTATTAGCATCACTTAGCCAATATAATGATGGCAATTGGAGTTTACGACACATTTTTATTTTACGTTGTCTGAAAATGGTTCAATTACCTTTACTAATTCTTGTTTACTCTTTATGTATTCAGTGTGACAGCTTTCACATCTGTTTCCCCAAATAATGGTACATTTATTTTTACTCACAAATTGGATGTAGTGTTCTCATTACACCTATTTCACATTCAATTTAAAAAGCTTTTAACAGTGTTTGGCCAAGTACGTCTGAGCCAATGTGACATAATGACAGAATAACGTGTTCAGTCCGAGCACAGTTAGTACATCACACTTCAGGGGCCTTGTCACTCGGAGCCACAAAATGGACTCATTACATTTCATCATAATGAGTCACCACAGCCTAGTATTAAACATAGTACCACAGTTTTACTATAATAAACAATGTCACTTAAAGGTGCACTGCGGAACTTTATTGGCACTGTGCAAATTTGCCAACAAAAACAGTGGATTGAAGGAGGACTAAGTAACTTTTCTGGTGGAGAGTGGATGTATGTCACCTGCTTGTCCTCATGGAGATGTTATTGCTGTGGCTGGAATGTGCCACAGTACAGCATTATTAAGCTGTATCATTAGAGGCAAGGCAAATGTGTTTGTTAGCACAATTTGTACACAAAGTAATTCGAAGTGCTTCACAGATTTCGAAAGACATTAAAATCACAATACGAACAAATGAAAATATAAATACAAAAAGCCAAGGACAGGCCATATCTGTGGAGAGGCTACATTGCTCACAGTAAGAATGCATGTTTTTGCAAAGTATTTTTGAGCAATAAAAACAGCCTGAAAACAATTGGATTTATATTTATTTTATTTATCTTTATTTATACAGACAGAGCCTAATGAGACAGACTCTCTTTCATGAGTTCCCTGTTAAAATACAGAACAATACAAACAACAAAAATACCTGCATTGGTCAGTTTAAAACTAAAAACAGGTACCAATGTGAGTATATATGTTTATCTCCAGATTATTAAAGTGTATTTGTGGCACCAATGTATCCAGTTTTGCATGTCTTTGAAATGTATTAACCAATTTCAGTTCTAGTACGACCAGTTTTTAGACGCAGACAATCATGAGATCTTGGATTAAAAGTTTCCGTATTCAAGCTCAACAAACAAGTGAGATATTCAGGCAGTTTATCAAGCAGTTCCTTATAAATACATTTTATGCAGTGTTGTTCTCTTCTGACAGATAGGGAGGGCCAACTTACTTTTCAATAAATGCAAGTTACATTTATAGTCATACAGTAGAACATTCCAGCATTCTATTAACGTAGTCATGGAGACAAGCAGGTGTTGAACTTTCCACCAGAAAAAGATACAGAATGAACCTTTTAAACAATAATTAGGGTTACCAACATTTGTAACATTTAACAAAACATAATTTAACACAAATGAGTGAACTGAAGTGAGAGCGGATTAGGCAATATGAGCAGGATAGTGTGGTCCCACCTCAGGTTTGTTTGATTTTAATCATATAGTAACTTTCATCATTCCTCCCAGCACCTAGTTATTGGAAAATGAAAATAAATAAATAAACAAATAAATGAACCTAAACCTAATTTGTGCTATTCAGATTCTAAAATGTGATGATGTCACACTCCCAGATGGGGGCAAGGGGCAGCTTTCCCTATTGATTATTACATTGCACTTTGCCATGAAATATCTAAAATGTAAATTCACAAATGTTTAACCCGATCATTTCTATTAGTGACTAGACCCATTAAATTCATATATTACAACAAAAAACAGCATTTTGACTGAATACTAAAAATAGCTAAATTTTAGGTGCCCCACAACTGTATTAAATATTATTGGCCTAAAGAATGTTGCGATGTCATCTGAAACCCACAATACCTAATATGTCATCACCTTTGCTGTATAAATATATATTAAAAAAATAACTCTATATTCATTGCTAGTGTTGAGTCGGGAAAAGTCTGATTCAATACAAAAGTCGTGCTGACATGTCCAATTGAAAAAGCGCCTTTGACTGAAGCTGTGCACAGGAGATGGGATGGTACAGGGGCTGAGGTGCGAGGAGACAATAGAAGATCATAATACCTCCTCTGGTCCTTCTCTGTCTCTGCTCCTTATTCAGGCTCATTTCAAATCACAGGCAATTCATTTGAAATTCACCAGGTCTCCACTATTTCTGCCTGTTCTTTTGACAGAGGAACAGGCATAGATACAGACAAAGTCAAATGGGTTGAAGAATTCGAGAGATTCAGTTATAAACTGTAATATGAATGCTGTTTTTTTCTTTCTACCATTATATCTCTGTAGAGACAATCACGTGATGCCATCAGGCTAAGTTGCATGTCAAATCTATGGAGAGGCGAGCCCAATCACAGTAAGAATGCATGTTTTCAATACATTTTTCTACAATAAAAATAATAAGTACACAATATGTACGTTTAATGTGACAATACAGAGATATCATTCTGGACATGCCAGACAATAACTGCCTGGATTATTTATACAGAGGGATATCTGTCTGGTCCATCACACGTCGAGCCAGAACCAAACACAGCTGTCCAATCAGATTTGTTTATTTCAGTGACCCATATGAAACGAAGGAGCTCATAGGTCATCTATCAATTTGAACAAAGTCAAACATAGCTCAGATTAACAGTTTATTGCCATCCATCCATTTTCTTCTGC